>VZQC01013712.1:2551584-2580247 GCA_009823505.1 Rhizomys pruinosus
TTTAGGGTTCATCTGTTGTTGCCTCTCAAGTGCTTTTAGCTGTAGTGTTAGATCATTCACTTGTGCTCTTTCTGTTTTTCTAATGTAGGCACCCAGGGCTATAAACTTCCCTCTTAGGACTGCTTTTAAGGTATCCCATAGGTTTTGTTGTGTTGTATTGTCATTGTCATTCAGTTCCAGGAATGTTTTTATTTCTTTCTTTATCTCTTCCTTGACCCATTCATTATTCAAGAGTGTGTTGTTTAGTCTCCATGTGTTCTTGTAGGCAGGAGGGCTTGTCCTGGTGTTGATGTTGAGCTTCATTGCACTGTGGTCTGACAGGATGCATGAAATTATTTCAATCTTTTTGTATTTGTAGAGGTTTCTTCTGTGTCCCAGTATGTGGTCGATTTTGGAGAATGTTCCATGGGGTGCTGAGTAGAAAGTGTATTCTCTGGTATTAGGGTGGAATATTCGGTAGAGGTCTATGAGGTCCATTTGGTGTATCATATCGTTCAGTTCAGATGTCTCTCTGTTTATTCTTTGTCCTGTTGACCTATCCAAAGGGCTCAGTGGGGTATTGAAGTCCCCTACTATGAGTGTACTGGGGTTAGTGTGTGACTTGTGGTCCTGGAGAATTGTGTTTATAATGTTTGGTGCTCCAGAGTTTGGTGCATATATATTCATAACTGTGAAATATTCTTGGTGAATTGTTCCTTTGATATAAATGTAATGGTCTTCTTTGTCTCTTCTGATTTCTTTTACTTTGAAGTCTATTTTGCCTGATATTAAAATAGCAATGCATGCTTTCTTTTTGGTACCATTTGCTTGGAATATTTTTTTCCATCCTTACACTTTAAGGTGGTGCCTGTCCTTGAAGTTAAGATGCATTTCTTGTAGCCAGCATATCAATGGATGGGTTCTGTTTCCTAATCCAATCTCCCCATCTATGTATTTTGATTGGGGAATTTAGTCCATTAACATTTAATGTTAGGACTGATAGGTTTGTGTTGCTTCCTTTTGCCTTATTATCCATTTGCAGTTTTGGTTTCGGTTTCTAATTCTGCAGTTATGCTTTTATTGATTTCTCTTTCTAGGTGCCTGGGGATGGTTGCTCCTTTCTTCCGTCCTTTGAATTGCTTCAAGTATTCTCCGAAGGGTTGGTTTTCCGGACATGTATTCTTTCATCTCGTTTATGTCATGGAAGGTTTTTTTCTCTCCTTCAACTATAATCTACATTTTTTCTGGGTATAGCAACCTGGGTTGGCATCTATTGTCCTTTAACACTGGAAATGCTTTGCTTCACGTTCTTCTTGATTTCATAGCTTGCTCTGAGAAGTCAGTTGTAATTCTGATAGCTTTTCCCTTATAGGTCACTTGTTTTTCTCTTGTGGCTTTAAGGATTTTGTTTTTGTTCTGGGCGTCCAGCATTTTAACTATGGTGTGGCGTGGAGACTTTCTTTTCTGATATTTTCTGTTTGCAGTTCTTTGTGCTTCTTGTGTTTGTATTATCCTTGTTTAGTTTGGGGAAGTTTTCATCTATTATTCTGTTGAAGATCTGATCAATACCATTCTCTTGGGATTCTTCTCCTTCCTCTATTCCTATGATGTAGAGGTTTGATCTTTTCATTGTGTCCCACAGTTCCTGGTTGTTCCACTTTTGTGTATTTTTAAATTTTTCATAATCTTTACTTGAGCTTTTTAGCTGTTCTGTGTTATCTTCCAGGTCTGATATTCTTTGTTCTGCTTCCTCCATTCTGCTTCTGAGGCTTTTTCCATTCCTTTCCTCTTGGTTGGATGAGTGTTTGATTTCTTTTTTCATTTCCTCTTCTTATTTCTTTAGTATTTCTACTTCCTTTTGGAGCTTCTCAATCTCTTCCTATAGCTCTTTGCTTAGCTGGTTGTTTTCCTTATCTTTTTCAGCATGGGATCTTTTTTTCCACTTCCTTCCAGTGTTTGCCATTCTCTCTCTCTAGGTCCTTTTTGAGTTCTTCATTCTCTTAATTATTTGATTTGCTCTTTATAATCTTGTAATTCTTTAAGTATGTTCACAATTGTGCTTCTGAGATCTGTGTCCTGGGCCACCCCCTGGGGGATCCCTCTGTAGGAATCTTCCACAGGGCTGGTAGACCTTGGTGTGGCATTATCCTGCACCTTTCCCATATTTTCTCTTCTTCTTCGTGTTCCTGGCATATGGGCTTCTCCTTGCCTGTATTCCAATGTGAGTCCCAAATGCCTCTTTACTGTGTCAAAGGCTTGCTTTGCTTGCCTCCTTCAGATGCCTTTGTAATCCCAGTTGGCAGGAGTGGGGGTGGGGATTCTTTAGCCTGCTACTTGTGCTTCGGGTGGTCTTGGGAGGTCTCTGATCTCAAGACTCACACAAACCCACCTTTTTTTTTTTTTTTGGTCTTTTCCAGACTGGGTCTCCCTGTAGTCCCAGCTGTCCTGGAACCCACTCTGTAGACCAGGCTGGCTTTGAACTCACAAAGATCCACCTGCCTCTGCCTCCCAAGTGCTAGGATTAAAGGCGTGTGCCACCACACCCAGCAAACCCACCTTTTATACCAGCTGGGAGTATAACACTGTCCCCACAGCCACGAAAGCCAATTAAGCCAAAGACAACTGGATTAACTAGATTAAATCAAACAACAATCTGCCTTGCTGAAGCATCCAGCTCCTACCTACCTACCTGCAAATCAGGTGGTCTTGGGAGATCTCTGATCTCAAGACTCACAGAACTCCACCTTTTATAACAGCTGGGAGGATACCTCTGCCTCCACAGCCACAAAAGCCAATTAAGACAAAGACAACTAGATTAACTAGATTAAATCAAACAACAATGTGCCTTGCTGATGCACCCAGCTCCTACCTACCTACCTGAGCTTCAGGTGGTCTTGGGAGATCTCCTATATCACAATATTCTATCTCCCTTCCCTTGAAAGACATCTCACTCCTGCCTGCTCATTGTTCCTTACTGTCTTTCTCACCTCTAGGGGAATTGCAAATGAAATGCACATATCTAAATATTCAAAGATGATATTTATCTGTGAGAAAAAAAAAAAAACATGACATTTATCTTTCTGGGTCTGGGTTACCTAAGTCAGGATGATTGTTTCTAGTTCCATCCACTTAGTTGTAAATTCAAAATTGTATTTCTCTTAATAGATGAATAACATTCCTTTGTATAAATATACCATGTTTTTTATCCCTCAGTTAATGGATATCTAGGCTGTATCAACTTCCTGGGTATTGTGAATAGAGTAGCAATTAGCATGTGTGGAAACTCGTACAACCATCATAATAAATAGTTGTGGTAGTTCCCCCCAAATCTAAAAATAGGTCTACTACCACCATACCCAGCTATATGACTTTTGGGCATACACCCAGAGGAGTCAATATTATATCTTATGACAAATATATTTGATCATCTATCTTCACGTTCAGTTTAAAAAAATATTGCCGAAGACCTGACGTTAACATGGGAGGGATGTATTGAGACCACACATGCAAGTGTACAGATGGCCTCTGGAATGCCAGAGAGTGTTACCAAAGGCCACTAAACCAATAAAGCAAATATGGGTCTCCCTGAGTCAAGCAAGACTCCACCGTCAGCACCAGATACACCTCACCTGCCTGGAAATACTGTGCAGCAGAGGCAGCCATGTGCCTGTATATCCCAAATCTAATTGGCTATTGGCTCTCCACCCTGAGAATAACCCATGCTGGTGCCACAAGCTTACATCCTCTACAGGTTAGAATGTTTATAAGCCACAGTAAACCTGTCATATTTAACAGGGGTGAAAATTGTAATTCATGGGATTAACATATCCAACATGTGTCTGATGCCTAAGTAACCTACCATACTATTAGTGCTGCTTAAATACCTATATATCTAATTGGTCTTGGGCTTCATTAGTAGGATCGAAAGGTAGTCCTGGACAAACTGTCCAGGCCCATTAAAGGAAACAGACAGAATTGACCAAGTCCAAGTCAACAGCTCCAGAAGAGTGGACTGTTTTAAACCTCTCATCCACCTGTGGCCCCTTTTTCTAAGCCTAGGGACCACCGCGGAGAGGGCGTGGTAGAATGTAAGGGCTGCGATGGGGTGAATGACAAAACTACAACAATATAGACTAAACACTCATTTGATCAACAGTGAGTGAACAAAACAACATTCCACCGCCCACTGATGTGGGGCGGTGTGTGTTGGGGCACAACAGCCCTGCAATATTTTGCATGAAGGATGCTGTACTCATGGATTATCACTTATAGCTTAAAAATGAAAAAAAAACTGAGAGAAAGATGCAGGACAGTTATGGCAAATGATGATCTGGGATGGGGTGGGGGTGGGGGGGGGGAAAGGGAAATAAGCCTGAACTGAATTGGAAAAAATGTATGAAATGCCAAAGAATCAAATAAAAAGTAATTTAAAAAAAAAAATATTTTATTGAGGTTTTTAACATTTCATCTAACAATTCTTAATCAAGTTAGATCCCCGCTTTTAATCCATGCCTCCCCCACAACACCCCCCCCCCATGGAACCTCCATATGTTCTGCTTTACATGTTCATTTTCCATATTTTATGTTTTTTAAATTTTATTTTAGGTTATTTATTTCTATATGTGTATGAATGTACTGTCTGCATGCAAGTTTGTGCACCCGTGTCGTGCAATGCCGCGGAGGTCAGAAGAGGGTCTCGGATTCCCCTGGAGCTGGAGTTCTCCTGGAATTGGAGTTTCAGACGGCTCTCGGCCGCCATGTGGGTGCTGGGGATCGAACCTGGGTCCTCTGTAAGAGCGGTCGGCGCTCTTAACCGCTAGGCCATCTCTCCAGCCCCCATTTTCCATCATTTTAATCATGCAATTTAGATTTTAAGATTTAGCTATACTCTGCTACTCCTCATGTATTATAATTACAATAATCTTCATTGTTTCTTTCTGAAAGCCTTCTGAAAGTTATAGTAGGGACTATAACTTGACCAAAAAATTTATATTTTTTTAGGATTTTGATACTTTATGATTAGTGATCCAAGGGGATTATTTGAGAAGTCCATTAAAAAATTTTTATTATGGTTATGTGATTAAATTCCTAAAGTATATGAGCTATATTTTGCCATGAATACTCTATATAGAAAATAAATGGTCTATAAATTTTCCACTTTAGGTAATTAACCCTTCTCTATTATTTGTGAAATAAAGTATTTAGTAATTTAACTTAACTAGATAAATCATCACTGGAATTGAATACATTAATCATAATTATTTCCTACATTCATCTTTCTATCAGTAAAAATCAATGAAAATTTAAAGAACTGGGCATATGAATATTTTATATCCATATACTCAGCAAACTTGTGTTAACAAGAGAATTAATTTAAAAAATCTTTCTAAGCTATATTTTATACTTAAAATTTATTGAGGATTTGTGTGTGCCAGAAATGTATCACAAATCTATTATATGGCATACTAACCTGTCAACAATTTATTGAGGTATTATTATCAATATTTTAATTTTCAAGAAATTAACCCTTGTGAGTTAGCAAAAATCATGACAGTATATCATGGAAAAAGTATTTTGTCTTTGGGTCTGTGTGTTCAAACCCCAATCTTTTAATGAGTAATAAGTTATTTTCTCCAGACAGTAGATGTTGTAACAGTCATAAACAAAGTTTGAGATAATAAAATTTGTCTCCCTCCCTTCAAGGAGTTATAACCAAACTACAAAACACATGCATACCGCAATGTTTAGTCAAGTAGAAGTCAATGAGGATCAATCTATACATGTTAAGGGAAAATAAAATAAGAAAAATGCTTTGAGGCATGTTCAATAGCTGCCAAACTCCCAATTCAAACCATCAAAGAGAAAGGCCATTGCAATCAATCTCTTAACAGTATTCATCTGCAGGACCATTCACACTGAAATATCTTCATTGAACAAGGCATGTCTTAGGACTGTGACCCCTGGGATCTCAGTATAAAGTTCTGCACATCTGTTTAAATAATAAAAGAGTCAGAAGCAGCTCAAGTTATCCTCTGGAAATCTTGCACTAAAATTCAGGTTTATTGCATTATAACTTTTTACTCTTGGTGATTTTACAGCCAGCTTACTGTTGTATGAAGAAAATGTACAGAAGCATGTATAATACTATGTTGGCAATTTTTCTGCTATTCAATTGTTTCAAAATAACTTTGTCCCAGCAGACATTCTTTCCCCTACCATTGTCATAAATATGTAATGGTGTCTGGAACTTCACCTACCCCAGAAAACATGTTTTCTGACTCCCTGGGGTTGGCATGCAAAAATCCCCCAAAGGCCACATGCAAATTTGGAAAAGATCATGATTCTATGGAAATGGCTGATGAAGACATAAGCATTCTTTTCCTTGGAGTACCAAATTATGATATAAGTAGTACCCTCTTAACTAGAGAGTCCTTAAAAACGTACTTGAACTAAATCTTTCAACACATAATTCTAATGATGATGTTATTCTCAGATGGCTTTCAGGCATAGTTTGCAAATTACCTTCAACACTTTATTCTCTTCCTCTTGTAAAGGGCCAGGCAAATTGGGTTCCTAGTTTGTGCTCATTTTGTAACACATTTACCTGGAAAACATTTCACTATAAGAACTAAACAAGTTTAAGTTATGGATATATATGAGTAAAAAATATCTGGTTGCAGAGAGCACACACAACTCTTTGTTACATTATTGCCATTACAGAAAATTTTAAAGTTATGAAAATATTTTTCCATCATCCATTAATATGTTTGTGTAACATTTACATATATACTAATACCTAGAGCAGTAAAATAACTTTGTCTCAAGTCCTTAACATTCTATAATCCTATTACTTTCTATAGTGAAGTCTACTATTCAAAGAGAAAGATGATCATAAAGTTCCATTGTATATCAAATCATAAAACAAAGTTGTAATAATGTTTAAGAGATTATATTTATAAGAAGAGAAATTGTTTCTTAATTATGATTAAATTTGAAAAAATAGATCAAAATAATTAGTTATCTAATTCAACTTTCAAGCAAGCAAGAAATCCTTTATACATGCTTTCTGTACCAATCCTCTCCTCAAGCACTTTCTATCATCTGTAAACAACTTCATGAAGTGGCAGCTGACACTATTGCTACCTCAAATCGTTAGAAATAGAAGTAAAAAGAGCATGAAAACTAAAACCTGAAGAGCCAGAAACACAGAAGTAGGAACACAAAGAGACAGGAAGAGACAAAGATAAGACATAGATGGAGTTACATACATGCATATATACATTACAGAAAATGGAAAAATTCTATAGTAAAGCAAAGAGGAAGAGGAAATTTTTAAAATAAAATAAAATAACTAGTACTGAACTAATGGGAAACTAGTTAAGAGGAATGAGCGAGTCACTACTGAAGCAGCAAAAGGGACATAAGCAGTAAAAATAGTAGCATACATAGAAGAAAATGGCAATGGGAAAACATGTATTACATAATTACAGGCCTAAAGTTTTAGCTCTATACATAGTCCTCAAGACTAGATTGCAGTGGATGAACTTGCACTGAGGGACATCTGGACACAAATGCTTGACCAGGTAAGACTTAACATATACGACAGAATATCTGAAATCTGGTGGGTAGTACCGGGACAGGGATGGCGGAGGGAGTCTAAATTTGATTAATACTTATTATATGTAATGCACAAAAGCTCAATAAAATTTTTCTATCAAAAATGAAATTCCATTGCCATAGCAGGTCTTTCTAGTGTCTAATGCTCAGAAAATTGTGTTCTGACTGTTGAAATTTAGCCAAAACAGTTCTGCATGACAGAGATTAGATATTTTATTTGTTATTCCTTTTAGCAAGTCGAGCAGTACTTGGGAAAAGGTTTCATTGTTGTTTAGACAAAAAAATAGTCATGGGGCTGGAGAAATGACATAGCAGTTAAGAGCACTGGCTCTTCTTACAGAGGACCCAGGTTTGATTCTCAGCATCCAAATGGCAGCTAAGAAAGTTCCATAACTCCAATTCCAGGGGATCTAATGCCTTCTTTTGACCTCCATGGGCATTTCAGGATATGGGTGCGTTTAAAATAATGTGGGCAATATACTCATACACATAAAATAAAATAATAAAATATTTTACGTCAATCATCCTTTCATGTTGTATCTAAATCTTTCATTATCCAACACTTTCTCCCACTAATGAAAGTAGCAGTAGTCTTCCAAAAACATAGCTTACACTTTTATACATAACTTATGACATTTTAATTGGGACATTTTGGAAATCAATATGATAAATACTTGACACAATTTATTTTGCAGAAAATACTACAGAAATGGTAATGTATACACATAGAAATATATGTGTCAAAAAAGTTTTCAATGCAGCTCATGTGACAGTGTAAACTTTGGAATAAACTAAATATGTTTCAGTCACTAAAGAGACTGAGGTAAAAGTGCATTGGAAATGAACAGATCTATTAGATATGTGGAAAACATGTTTCTCACATGTAATGGAAAATATGAGTGTATGTCTGTGTATATGCTTCTTTGGAATTTTATTGTTAATTATTTGGAATACTTAACACTTTAACTTTAGGGAAGGGAGAAAATAAAATAAAAGTTGAAGAGTAAATTCCACTTCTTATTTGATATTCAACACAGGGCAATAATTAATTCTGTTCTACAAATATTTATGACTCTTTGACTTAAGAACTCATTGTATTTTCTGGCTGTGTTGTGATTTATAGGGCAATCCAAATGGCTCTGGCCAATTGCCAGTGAATAAAAGTCACTGCTCACAACTGTGTATCATTTCTTAGCCATAGCACTTATTTCTTATTATGATTCCATCCACATCTGTCTTTAAACAACAGTGAGTGATACTGTTTTGAATGGTATCTGCTCTGTCAGCCTGGGCTGCAGAATGAGAAGTCACTGAGCCATGCTTCTGGCCACCATGTTACATAATTGAGAAATAAAACTGCTATACAAACATTGAAATTTGCAATATAGCTTGAAATCTGGTATAGTAATCCCCCCCTGCATTACTCTTTATGCTCAGGTTGCTTTGGTTGTTCTGAGTCTTTTGTGTTTCTATATGAATTTTAGGAGTATTTTTCTAATTCTGTGAAGAAAGACATGGGGATTTTGACTGAGATTGCATTGAATATATGTATCACTTTGGGTAGGATGGCCATTTTTACTATATTAATTCTTCCAATCCATGAGTATGAGAGCTCCTACCATTTTCTGGTGTCTTCCTCAATCTTCTTCAATGATTAAAATTTTCATTGTAGAAATCCTTAATGAGTTTGATCAAGTTTGTTCTGAGATATTTTATTTTTGCAAATTCATGTGAGCAGTTTCCCAGAGGCTTGAAAGCTTCTCTTTCCTTATGTTTATGCACCAACCCTGGCTCATAAAAACTTCCCTACTCCCTCTTCCATAATGGTCTTTGAGGCATGGGTAATTGAGGTTTAGTTATAGGAGTCCTATCCAGGGACACACATTTTGCAGTATCTTATTCTCTAAAAGTTGGTCATTTGTGGCCTTCTCTGTGCACCACACACTCTGTTGTATGAGGAAGCTTCACTGGTGAGAGTTGAGGAATTATTACTTCTACCCCCGGTTCTACTATGTTCCATGAACCTTAAGTGTAGAGGTTCCACTGTTCATGTGTCACTTAGGGCTGAGCATCTCTGAGCTATACATCCTCTGTGTATGTCTAGTTACAGAACTTTGTAGTAGACTCCAACTTTTTCAAAAAGAAGCTTATATGATTCAGCAATGGTGACAGCATGCATAAGATTCATGCTGACACAATCAGAAAAAAAAAAAACAAACAGCATATTACTAGGGAAAAGACCAGAAGGAACTTACATTATCTGAGGAACTATTGGCAAATGATTACTACTGGGTGATGGGTAGTAGATCTTCTTTAAGGGAGTGATTCTAGATAGGCTGACTAGACTCCAATATAATTTGCATGAAGTGACATCTAGGTACAAATGTTATATTGGATAGGCCTTAATATATATGACAGAATGCATGAAATCCTGTGGAGGGGTATGGGGGTTGCACATGTAGGAAGGGGTCGAGATTTTATTAAGACCTATTATATGAAATGAACAGAACTCATTAAGAACATAGATTAAAAAATGAAATTTGAGGATTGTTATAACATCATAATTTAGATTATCCTTACTAATACAATTGAAATGTTGTAATAGTACATTGAGAATAAAATTACACTTTTTGGACATATAAAGATGCTTGAAAGAGAAAAGAATATTATTTTCATAGAAAATAAAAATTGTGAAGAAACTATTACATGACCTAATCTAGATTTAATATAAGTATTTAAATCTAATTGCCAGGCATACCTCATTTTACTGCACTTCACTTTATTGTGTTTCTCAGATACTGCAAATTTTATGAATTAAAGGTTTGTGGTATGCCTCTATCAAGCAAGTCTGTTCAAGCCATTTCACCCAGCAGCATGTGCTAACATCGTTCCTCTGTGTCACATTTTGGTAACCCTCACAATATTTCATTTTTGTATAGTTCTACGCAAGTTTTGATGATCTGTTATTAGTGGTCTTTGATAACACTATGAACATTGTTTTGGGTCTCCATTAATTGTTACTATATAAGAGAGTGAAGTTAATTTACAAATTTTCTGAATGGTACACAGAGCAGTCATTCTTCCATTTCCTTCTAGGGTACCCTATTCCTTGAGACTCAATAGTATTTAAAACAGAGCAATTAATAACCATACACTAGTTTCTCACAAGTCAAGGCAGTGTTCCAAGTATCACATTTTAAATAAAAAGCCAAACCTAGGCATCCTTGAGTCAACCAGGCAAATTGGGAATGCAAAGGAACTGTTCTTGAAGGAGACAAAGGATGTTATGCCGTGAACACATGAATCATAAGACCATGAAACCGCCTTATATATGGAGAATTTTATGGTCTAGATAAAAGACAAAACCACCACAACATTCTTGTAAGCAATGACCTATTCAAAGCAAGGTTCTAATACCCTTTAATTCTATGATGGCTTCAAGAAATGAGTAAGTTTAAGACAAAAAGTTTGAAGTTCAGAGTGGTTAGTTGTTGAGTTTTAACATCATAATTTAAGGGGAAAAAAGCTGTTTCAATAACATTAAACTACAAGTCAAAGCACCAAGAACTGGTATAGTGGCTACAGTAAATTAGGCAGGAGATCCAAGACAATGGGTGAAGGTGGCTACACTAAACCAACAGATTTTCTCTGTAGATTGAGCAGCTTTCTATGGGCTTTTACAGTAAGAGAATTCAATGTATAGCCTCAAAGTTTCAGAGATTAGTCTGATTTTAGTATTAGTAGCTAATTCTGTCAGTGACTAAGAAGATGGTGTGCATTCTTTACATTTATCTTACAAAAAAGATTTCAGACAGAAGAAAATTACTAAAAAACATAAGTGTAGTATAAAGGTTAGAAATATTTTGTAAAATGTAAGTAAAATATGAAAAATGTAAGTGGCAACAGAAAGCAAATAGAAGGCTACACTCACATTGCTTGTTTTCTAGGAAAGAAAGAAAGAGTCAGCAACAATCCTTTTTAGAAAATAAACTATTGTTTTTCTCATGTTTAAAATGGGCTTTTAATTTTTTTAATTTTTATTTTATTTTATTTTATTTTATTTTATTGGTCTTTTTGAGACAGAGTCTCCCTGTAGCCCCAGCTGTCCTGGAACTCACTCTGTGGACCAGGCTGGCCTTGAAATCACAAAGATCCGCCTGCCTCTGCCTCCCAAGTGCTAGGATTAAAGGCGTGCGCCACCACACCCGGCTTAATTTTTATTTTATATATATTAATGTTATGCCTGCATGTGTGTATGTGCACCTCTGTCCTGCAATGCTTGTTGAGGAAAAAGAGACCATCAGATCTCCTGGAAATGGAGTTATGGACAGTTGTTAGCTGCCATATAGGTGCTGGTATTAAAACCCAGGTCTTCTGCAAGAACAGACAGTGTTCTTAATTACTGAGCCATTTCTCCATTCCCATATCTTTTATTTCTGTATTGAATAAGACATTTAACAAACTTTAAATGATGAAAGAAACCACTCAGGGTAAAGAGAATGACTGAAGTAAAATATAATAAAGAGATACTCTAAGAGTTGCTACAGAATAAACACACCAAACACAAAAGAAAACAAACAAATAAAAATGACGATGTAATCAATACCTCACTTTCTCCAATACACAAGTTATCTGGACAAATATTAAACACAGAAACATCTGAATTAAGAGATATCATACATCAAATTAACCAAACAAATATCTACAGAATATTCAACCCAAGCAGCAAAAAAATTTATATTCTAATCAGCAGCCCATGGAAGTGTCTCTAAAATGTACCACATAATAGGACAAACATACCTCAACAAATACAAAAACATTTAAATCATTCCATGTATTCTTTCAGACCACAGTCCAATAAGTTTAAAATGAACAGCAAAGAAGCTGTAGTAACATGGACTCATGGAGATTAAACAACACACTCCTGAATAATGAATGAGTCAAAGAAGAAATGAAGAATCAAATAAAAGCATTCCTGGAACTAAATGCAAATGATAACACCACACAACAAGACCTCCAGAACACAGTAAAAGCAGTCCTAAGAGGGAAATAAATTCATAGCCAAAGTGCCTACATTAAAACATCAGAAACGAGGACTGCAGAGATGATTCAGCAGTCAATTTGCAGCACCCACATGGCACCTAAAAACTGTCTGTAAATCTCCAGTGCCAGGGGAGCCCAAGGCCCTTTTCTGACTTCCATGTGCATTGTATAGCATGGATGCACTTACACACATGCAGGCAGTAAACTGATACACATAAAATAAAAATAAAATTTAAAAATCGGAAATAGTGCAAATAAATGCCTTATTGGTATCACTCCTGAATCTGGAAAATACAAAAGCAAATCAAACTCAAAGTAAGCAGACAAGAAGTAATAATATCAGAGTAGAAATCAATGAAATAAACATAAAGAGAACAACACAGTATGTCAAGGAATCTAAAAGCTGATTCTTTGGAAACCCTGAAGGTGATAGAAGAAAAAGTTGGCAACAACCTACAAGACACAGGCATAGGAAAAGACTTTTTAAATCAGACAGCAGCTGCACAGGAAGTAAGGCCAACAATCGACAAATGGGACCTCATAAAACTCAAAAGCTTCTGTACAGCAAAAGAAACAATCAAGGAGGTGAAGAGAGAACAGAGTGGGAGGAAATCTTTACCAGTGATACATCGGACAGAGCATTAACGTCAAGAATATATAAAGTACTCAAAAAACAAAGAAGTCGTCAAATGACCTACTCAAAAGATGGAGAAAAGAGCTGAACAGAGTCTTCACTAGTGAGGAATTAAAGATTACTGAGAAACATCTTAAAAAGTGATCAACATCATTAATAATTAAGGAAATGCAAGTTAAAATCACTCTCAGATATCATCTCACTCCAATGTGACTAGCTAAGATCAAGAAAAAAAGACAACAGATGTTGGAGAGTTTGTGGGGAAAGGGGGACACTCATCCACTGCTGGTGGGAATGTAAACTTGTCCAACCATTACGGAAATCAGTGTGGAGAACCCTTAAAAGAATCGAAATGATCCTACCACCTGACCCAGTCTGTGGGAATGAAACTTTGTGTGTGGCTTGAAGCAAGAACTTGTAAGACCTGTCCCAGGAGATCTCCAGTTATCTGATATCTCTGTGGGCTTTCAGAGTTATCTGTAGCAGGAAGATTCAGGATATTACAATGATTCTTGATTCACCCTATCTCTGCAAAGTTCCAGGCCCCTTCCCTTGAGGTATTGAGCAAAATGTCACACCTCTAGTTACCTGTTGTACAAACGAGCTCTGCAGCGCCCCCAATTAGAACCAAGTTGGCTCACCCCTCCCTTCCACCTGCTCCCCACTTCCTTGCCCAAAGCTCAGTAGTCTTGAATATATAGACCTCACTGACAGAAAATAAACAGAGTTCCTATCCTCCCTGGCTCTCCATGCGTATGTGTGTTTGTTCCATTCTATGGGTGATCTCCAGTGGTTTTCCCTCCACCCCACTTCTTGTGGGAGCAAAGCCTAGAGACTGTGGGCCTGCAGGCAGGAGGAAAATCCAGGAGCTGAGCCAAGAAGGGAAGGACAGCATGTGGAAGATGTTCACGCATGACTCAAAGATAGTGACCCAACAATGGCGCCCAACGTGGGGCTGTACTTTCCACCGAAGGAAGAAGGAAACAAGGTATTTCTCGGGCTCTCTCTTAGCCCCTGATTTCCCCCACGTGAGGGAAATTTCAGAGTGTTTTACTGTAGAGACAAGGAGATACCCCCCCAACCAGACTACTCATGACCAGCTATGGTATATCTCCATGGAATTTAACTCTTTTCCCAGGAGAGATTAATCTTTGAATCTGCTTTAAGTCTCTGTCCTCTACATGGCCAGCTGTGGCACATCTCTGTGGAATTATCTCTTCCTGTGAGGTTACTCTTTTGAACTGTCTCTTTCCCTAACCACTAGCATTTCCCATCTATCTTTATCATGGGTAACAAACAGACATGCCAAAAAGACCAACAAGCTGAGAAAATATAAACGCTCCTCAAGAGTCAAGGAGTTAAAATTTCCACATGGGAAGCTGCCTCCTTTTGGAGTGAGACTCTTAATATTGCCCTGTGTATGTCCTTTGCAGATTTATAGAGTTCAGAATCCTGGACGCATGTGGCACAGAACGCTAGACAGTGAAAAAATGCTCCGGCATCTCTCACGTTCTTGCCACTGCTCACTGCAGTGAGACAATGCTTAGGGCCTTCTCACAAAACCATGCCAGGAAAGGAAAACAACAAAATTAAATCACAGAACCCCTTCTCCCAAGAACCTGCTAAAACTCCCGTTAAAATAGGGGGGGAGGTGTTTAAAATGTTTGATAGATCCAGGAGCAGATAGAACTATTATAAAACAGCAAGAAATACCCCCTGACTGGCCTTCGCTCCCAGGACCTAAACTTCTAGGAATAGGAGGCCCTCAACGTCTTACATAACTAAAAATGTTTACACCTGGGAAGACCCTGATGGAAACATGGGTCAGATTCGCCCATTAATAGCACCCATCAATATCAATCTGCTAGGGCGAGATATTTTGGAGGCTTTGGATGTGGTTATTGCCACTCCAAATGAGAACAACCATGCCCAGATAGACCATTTAACTGGGGGGAAATGCTTCCATCATCTTAGCAAAATACATGCCCAATCCTGAGGGTCACTGCAGAGTATTCTCCCCCTCGTCTGGACTGGAAGTCAAATGATCCAGTCTGGATTGAGCAGTGGCCCTTACCAGAGGAGAAATTAACCTCTCCAAGACTTAGTCAAGGAACAGTTTTCATTGGGACACATCCATCCATCTCGAAGTCCCTGGAATACCCCTGTGTTTATCTTAAAAAAGACAACAGGAGGTTGACGTCTTTTACAAGATCCGTGAGCCACTAACAAAACTATGCATATATGGGGATCTCCTAAGAGGGGTCTCCCCCTTGCCTCTGCTACTCCAGCTAAGACCCCTCTGCTAGCCTTAGATATAAAAGACTGTTTTTTTCAATCACCTTCCACACTGAGGATTGCAATCGGTTCGCTTTCTCAGTTCCTGCAATTAACAACTCAGGTCCAGCAACTCGTTATGAGTGGACTGCCCTGCCACAAGGCATGGCCAACAGCCCAATGCTCTGCCAAGAGGCAGTAGTGGCAGACCTTAAACCCCATATGGAGCAAGGTCTATAGGTCTTCCATTATATGGACGACATTTTAGTGTGGGACAAATTATCAACTGACCCTGCAACTTTTTTTTAAATTTTTTTTATTAATTTTATTTATTTCTGTATGTGTATGAATGTACTGTCTGCATGCAAGTTTGTGCACCCGTGTTGTGCAATGCCGTGGAGGTCAGAAGAGGGTCTCGGATTACCCTGGGACTGGAGTTCTCCTGGAATTGGAGTTTCAGACGGTTCTCGGCTGCCATGTGGGTGCTGGGGATCGAACCCGGGTCCTCTGTAAGAGCGGTCGGTGTTCTTAACCACTAGGCCATCTCTCCAGCCCCTGACCCTGCAACTTTAAAGGACAGACTTATACCATTCTTAGAAGCTTTTGGATTTAAAGTAGTCCATGCTAAGGTTCAAATGATTCCCCCAATTCATTTCCTAGGCACTGAAATTTTTCTCACAGCAGCGAGACCACTCAAACGTACTCTCTTTTCTTCTCACACTCACACTAGAATCCCTCCAGTCCTTCCTAGGAAATCTTAACTGGCTTCACCCATGGCTGTCCATCCCCACTACAATGCTACAGCCTCTCCTTGACCTTCTTTGAGGTGACAGGGACCCAGCTTCCAGGCGAAAGCTCACAGCAGAAGCCTCAGAAGCTCTGGCTGAAGTCAACCAAGCTCTCCATAGCATGGCTTTAGCTCATTTTACACCCTCCCTTCCTGTGCAGTTGCTTGTTTTTAACACTACCCCCATGCTCGTAGGGGCTCTTTACCAATCCAGGGGAGTACTAGAGTGGCTGCATACGCCCATAGGGGGAACTCCCCAACTGTTAACTAAAATGGATTCTTTAGCTGCTATGATAAGAAATGGGAGGGAACGTTCTCTGCATACACTGGGGAAGGAGCCTGATGTCATAGTGACAGCCTTCTCCCTCCTGGATATCCAGTGGCTGATGTGAAATCATGTTCATATAGCTGTAAGCCTCATGGGATTTTCAGGACAGATAGAAAATCACCACCCTAACGACAGGTGGGTTTCTGCTCTCCCATTACTAAACTGGCTTCCTCCCAATCTTTTCCATAAAGCAGGCCACATCTGTTTTCACAGATGGAGGGAAGCAAGGGGCTGCAGCCATCATTTATGACAACCTGGATCGAGCCCCTCAGATCCTGTTTCACCCACTCCCTGACCATTCTTCACATACAAGGAACTCTATGCTGCTTATCTAGCTCTCAAAGAAACCAACAGGCCTCTTAATCTCTTCTCAGACAGTATCTATGTGATCAATCTGCTGCCCTGGCTATCCAGATCCTTTGTCCATTTAGACAAAAATCCCCTCTCCCTGCTTCTCATTGCAGTTTCATCCCTTTTACAGAATAGGAGTCACCCCCTCTTCATACAGCACATTCATGCCCACAGCCTCCTGCCAGGACCTCTCTCTGAAGGCAACTTTCTTGCAGACTGAGTCTCCTGTACAGGGGTTTATGTCCTATCCCTCTCTGAAGCAGAAAAATTCCACTCCCTCACCCATGTTAACTTAAAAGGCCTTCAAGCTCGCTTTCCCGATATTCCCTCTGTCCAACTGCAGTGGAGCCTTAAAACTTGTTCATCCTGTTCTGCACTACAGGTTTTGGGAATTAACCCCAGGGGACTGAAAGCCAATGCACTCTGGCAAACTGACATTACACACATAGTTTCTCTTGGGAGACAGAAATATGTCTTGTCACTGTAGACACTTTTTTTAAATTCACTTGGGCAACTGCCCATACAGGAGAGAAAGCCAAGGACCTCACTTCCCACCTACTTTCTACCTTTGCTACCAGGGGATCTCCAAACAGATTAAAACAGACAATGGGCCATCATTTGTTTTAAATAATTTTGTCAATTATGGAATATTGCACATCATACCGGTATCCCTTTTGAGTATGGTCGTTAAGCACCCAGAAAGGCTGTGAGAATGAAATTTTGTGTGTGGCTTGAAGAGAGAACTTGTAAGACCTGTCCCAGAAGATCTGCAGTTATCTGATATCTCTGTGGTCATTCAGAGTTATCTGTAGCAGGAAGATTTGGGATATTACAATGATTCTTGCTTTGCCCTATCTCTGCAAAATTCCAGGCACCTTCCCTTGAGGCATTGAGCAAAATGTCACACCTCTAGTTACCTGTTGCACAAACTGGAGCTCTGCAGCCCCCCGATTAGAACCAAGTTGGCTTACCCCTCTCTTCCACCTGCTCTCCATTTCCTTGCCCAGAGCACAGTAGCCTCCAATATAGACCTCACTGACAGAAAATAAATGGAGTTCCTATTCACCCTGCCTCTGTGTGTGAGTTCATTCATTTCCATGGGTGATCTCCTGCAGTTTTCCCTCCCCCCTTCTTGCAGGAGCATAGCCTAGAGACTGTCAGCCTGGATGCAGGAGACAAGCCCTGGAACTGAGCCAAGAAGGGAAGGACAACATGTGGAATGTGGTCACGTGTGACACAAAGACATTGAACAACAACAAAAGGCTAAGTTGCACCAGCGTATTACATTGCATCTATATTAAAATTGTATCCTTTGGAAACAAACTGTATGTTATTTCCATATCATATTTCTTGATTTGCATCTTTGCAATTTAATCCCATATTACTCTAAAAGATGCACACTTACCCTCCATCATGTACCAAAAACCCAAGGTCTGAAAATAAATGTTAGGTCAACTCTAGAACCTGTTTAGAAATTCACAATGCACTGTTGTCTTTAGATCATGAGGAATATAACATTAACATTGCTCAGTTTGTCTTACAACTAGGTACTTGGTACTAGCATCCACAGATGAGGGATACCATTCATCTTTTGTTTTTCTGGTATTGTATTACTTCACTTAGCAGAAAATCTTCTAGTTCCACCCATTTACCTGCAAATTTCATGAGGTCATCTTTCTTTACCACTGCATAGAACTCCATTGTGTAGGTGTACCATATTTTCTCTATCCACTCATCAGTTGAGGGGCACTTGGGTTGATTCCAGCTCTTTGCTATTGTGAAGAGAGCTGCAATAAAAATGGCTGTACATGTATCTTTGTGGTAGAATGAGTCTTATGGGTATATACCTAGAAGTGGTATGGCTGGGTCAGGTGGTAAGCTCATTTTGAGTCTTTTAAGCATTCTCCATACCGCTTTCTATAGTGGTTGTACAAGTTTGCATCCCCACCAGCAGTGGATGAGTGTTCCCCTTTCCCCACACCCTCTACAGCATTTGGTGTCATTTGTTTTCTTGATCCTTGCCAGCCTTATCAGGGTGAGATGATATCTTAAAGTGGTTTTAATTTGCATTTTCTTAATTATTAGCAATGTTGAACACGTTTTAAGATGTTTCTCAGCCATCTCTATTTCCTCACACATGTGAAGTCTCTGTTCAACTCTTTACTCCATCCATTTAGTTAGTCATTTGTTTTCTTCTTTGTTTTTGGAATACTTTATATATTCTGGAAGTTAATGCTCTCTCAGATGTATAAGCAGTGAAAGTTTCCTCCCACTCTGTGGGTTTTCTCTTCACTTCCCAAATTGTTTCTTTTGCTGTGCAGAAACTTTTGAGTTTAATAAGGTCCCACTTGTCAATTGTCAACCTTATTTCCTGTGCAGCTGCTGTCTGATTTAAAAAGTCATTTCCTATGCCTATGTCTCGTAAGTTGCTGTCAACTTTTTCTTCTATCACTTCAGAGTTTTGGGTTTCACATTGAGTTCTTTCATCCTTTTGGAGTTTAGTTTAGTTAGGGATTAATTTTATTCTTCTACAAGTGGTGATCTAGGTTTGCTAATACCATTTGCTGAAGATGTTGTCTTTCCTTCAATGCGTTTTTTTTGTTTGTTTGTTTTTTGTTTTTTGGCCCTCTTGTCAAATATAAGGTGGCTGAAATTGTATGTGCTCAAGTGTGGATATTCAGTTTTGTTCCATTGGTCTACCAGTCTGTTTTGTGCCAGTACCAGGCCTTTTTTATTACTATAGCCCTGTATTATAGTTTGGTGTCTGGTATAGAAATCCCCCCTGTATTGCTCTTTACACTCAGGGTTGCTTTGGCTATTTGGGGTCTTTTGTTGTTCCATATGAATTTAAGAATTTTTTTCCCAAGCCTGTGGAGAATGTCCTTGGGATTTTAATTGGAATTGTTTTGAATTGATATATTAATTTGGGTAGAATGCACATTTTTACTATATTAATTTTTCCAATCCATGAGCATGGGAGGTCTTTCCATCTTCTGATGTCTTCTTCAATCTCCTTCTTCAGGAGTTTATAACTTTTGTTGTGTAGATCTTTGGTGTTTTTGGTTAGGTTTGTTCCTAGGTATTTTATTGTTTTGGAGGCTATTTTGATTGGGAAGGTCTCCTTGTATTCCTGCTTCAGTTGCTTGTTGTTTGTGTAGAGAAAGGCTACTGATTTTTCTAGGTAAATTTTGTATCCTGCCACTTTACTGAAACACGTAATCAATTCTAGGAGATTTCTGGTGGAGTTTTTAGCATCCTTTAGGTAAACTATGATATCCTCCCCCAAAAGGGATAGTTTCACTTCCTCTTTTCTAATTAGTATTCCTTTAACTTCCTTTTCTTGCCTTATTGCCCTAGCCAGTGTTTCAAACACTATATTGAAGAGGAGTGGCAACAAGGGGCATCCTTGTTGGTTTCCTACCTTTATGGGGAATCCTTCTAAGTTTTCTCCATTTAGGAGGATGCTGGCTGTGGGTTTCTTATATATGGCTTTTATTATGTTGAGGAATGATCCTTCCAGTCAAATCCCTCTAGCACTTTAATCATGAAAGGATGTTGGGTTTTGTCAAAGGCTTTTTTGGCATCTATTGAGATGATCATGTGGTTTTTGTCCTTCAGTCCATTTATGTGTCTTATGATATTTACTGATTTTCATATGTTTAACCATCCCTGCATCTCTGGATGAATCCAACTTGATCATGGTGAATGATCTTTTTGATGGGGGTCTGTATATGGTTGACAAGTATTTTTTGAGAATTTTTGCATCTGAGTTCATTAATGAGATGGGTCTGTAGTTCTCTTGGTTGCATCCTTGTCTGGTTTTACCATTAGAATGATGCAGGCTTCATAGAAGGAATTTGGGAAATTTCCTTCTGCTTGTATCCTTCTGAGCAATTTTACTAATAATGGTTGTAAGTCCTCTTTAAATGTTTTATTTAAAATTATACTGTGAAACCATCTGGACCTGGGCTTTTTTAGTTGGGAGATCTCTTATTACATTTTCAATTTCTTCACATATTATGGGTCTGTTTAAGCTGTCAATCTCTTCTTGGTTTAGCTTTGGCGATTCCCCAGATTGCAGATATTCATCCTCTTCTCTTAGGTTTTCAAATTCACTAGAGTATAGGTTTTTAAAGTATTCCCATATGATTGTCTGGATCTTTACATTGTCTGTTGTGATATTTCCCCTTTCATCATGAATCCTATTGATTTGGAGTTGCTCTTTCTTTCTTTTGGTTAACTGGGCTAGGGGTCTGTCTGTCTTGTTCATTCCCTCAAGAACCAACTTTTAGATTTGTTATTTTTTTGTATTGTTTTCCTTGTTTCTATTTCATTAATTTCTGCACTGATTTTTGTTATTTCTTCCTGTCTGTTGCATTAAGGTTTTATTTGTTGCTGTCTTTCAAGTGTTTTTAGCTGTAGTGTTAGCTCATTTATCTGTGCTCTTTCTGTTTTCTTTAATGTAGGTACCCAGTGCTATAAACTTCCCTCTTAGGACTGCTTTTACAGTGTCCTATAGGTTTTGTTGTGCTACATTGTCATTGTCATTTAGTTCTAGGAATGCTTTTATTTCTTTCTTTATTACCTCCTTGACCCATTCATTATTCAGGAGTGTCTTGTTTAGTCTCCACATGTTCATGTAGGTAGCAGGGTTTATCATGATGTTGATATTGAGCTTTATTTCAGTATGGTCTGACAGAATGCATGAAGTTATTTCAATTTTTTCTATATGTTGAGGTTTTTTCTGTGTCCAAGTATGTGGTCAATTTTGGAGAATGTTCCGTGGGGTGCTGAGTAGAAAACATATTCTCTCGTTCTTCGGTGGAATATTCAGAATCTGTCTGTGAGGTCCATTTCCTGTACTGTATTGTTCAGTTCAGATGTCTCTCTGTTTATTCTTTGTCCAGTTGACCTATCCAGGGGGCTCAGTACAGTATTAAAGTTCCCTAATATGACTGTACCAGTGTTAATCTGTGCCTTGATATCCTGTAGAGTTGTATTTATAAAAGTCAGTGCACTGGAGTTTGGTGTATACATATTGATTATTGTGAAGTCTTCATGGTCCATTTTCTCTTTGATAAGGATGTAATGGCCCTCTTTGCCTCTTCGAATTGCTTCTACTTTGATTTCTATTTTGTCTGATTTAAAATTTTTTTTTAATTTTATTTATTATTTCTGTATGTGTATGAATGTACTGTCTGCATGCAAGTCTGTGCACCCGTGTCGCGCAACGCCGCGGAGTTCAGAAGAGGGTCTCGGACTCCCCTGGAACTGGAGTTCTCCTGGAATTGGAGCTCCAGACGGTTCTCGGCCGCCATGTGGGTGCTGGGGATCGAACCCGGGTCCTCTGCAAGAGCGGTTGGTGCTCTTAACCGCTAGGCCATCCCTCCAGCCCCTTAAAACAGCAACTCCTGCTTTCCTTTTGGTACCATTTGCTTGAATTTTTTTTCCATTCTTAAACTTTAAGTTGGTGCCTATCCTTGAGGGTGAGATGGGTTTCTTGTAGACAGCATATTGCATATCGATAGCTTGCATATTGATAGCTTCTGTTTGCTAATCCATTCTGCCAGTCTATGCCTTTTGATTGTGGACTTTAGTCCATTAATATTTCAGTTTATAATTCAGAGGTGTGTGTTCTTCCTTTCACCTTATTATCCATTTGCTTTTTTTTATCTAGGTTTCTACTTCTGCATTTCTGCTTTTATTAATTTCTCTTTCAAGGTGCCTAGGGATAGTTGCTCCTCTCCTCTGTCATTTGATTGCTTCAAGTATTCTCTGAAGGGTTGGTTTTTCCAGACATGTATTCTTTCATCTTGTTCATGTCATGGAAGACTTTTCTCTTTCCTTCAACTTGAATTGACATTTTTGTTGGGTATAGTAACCTGGGTTGGCATTTATAGTTAGCATTGGGAATGCTTTGGTCCACGTTCTTTTTCCTTTCATAGTTTGCACTGAAGCATCAGCTGTCATTCTGATAGGTTTTCCTTTATACATAACTTGTTGTTTTTCTCTTGTGGCTTTCAGAATTTTGTCTTTGTTTTGGGCGTCTAATGTTTTAACTATGATATGGCAGGGGGAGTTTCTTTTCTGGTCTAGTCTATTTGGTGTTCTATGTGCTTCTTGTATTTGTATGGGTTTGTCTTTTTTTAATTTGGGGAAATTTTCATCTATTATTCTGTTGACAATCTGATCAATACCATTCTCTTGGAATTCTTCTCCTGCTTCTATCCCTATGATGTGGAAGTTTGATCTTTTCATACTGTCCCACATTTTATGGTTGTGGCACTCTTGTGTATTTTAAAATTTTTCATAGTCTTTACTTGAGCTTTTTAGTTGTTCTGTGTTATCTTCTAGGTCTGATATTCTTTTTTCTGCTTCTTCCATTCTGCTTCTGAGACTTTTCCCCATTCTTTCCTTTTCATTGGATGACTGTTCCATTTCCTTTTTCATTTCTTCCTGTGTTTTCTTTACTATTTCCACTTCCTTTTGGAGCTTCTCAATCTTTTCTTGTAGCTCCCTGTTTCACTCGTTGGTTTCCCTTTTCATTTCAGCATGGGATCTTTTCAGTATTTCCACTTCATTCTGGAGTTTGCCTTTTTTTCTTCTTCTTCTTCTTCTTCTAGCTCTTTCCGGAGTCTTTCATTTTCTCCTTTTAGTTCATTTGGAAGTTTGTCCTTGTCTCCCTCTTGGTCCTTTCTGAATTTTTCATTCTCTACCGTTAGTTCTATGATTTCTTTGAATATATCTGTGATTGTTATTCTGTGATCTGTGTCCTGGGTTACCTCTATAGAGATCCCATTGTAGGAGTCTGCCATAGGCTCTGTAGAGTTTGGTGAGGGGTTATTCTGTGCTTTACCCATATTGATCTTTTGTTATGCTCTGGGCATGTGGTTTGCCTTTTGTCTGTATTCTGATGTGAATCTTGATTGCCTCTTCACCTTTTTGAAGGATTGCTTTCCTTGATTCCTTCAGGTGCCTTCATTGTAGTCTCCTTATGTATGGAGTGTTGGCTTGTCTAAGTTTCAGGCTTTCAATTTTGGTTACATATTGGAATGCATAGTTCACTCTTCCCTTTCAGTTCCATAAGAACTGGGTGGGTAACAACTCAGATGAAACCTTCTGAGCACTGTATTCCCTCTGCTGCCAGCAACTCTCTCTGGAGTTCCAGTTGGCGGGGGAGGGGGGGTTGTTTGAGTTGCTTGTTTAGCCTGCACACTTGTATCCTCTGCCCCCGCTACTCAGGCACCAGTTGCCTGCAGCCTCTGAGTTAGCAACTCACCTCTCAGCTCTGTTTTTGTTTTGTTTTGTTTTGTCTTTTTGAGACAGGGTCTCCCTGCAGCCCCAGCTTTTAGAACTTCCTCTGTATACCAGGCTGGCCTTGAACTCACAAAGATATGCGTCCCTCTGCCTCCTGAGTGCTAGGATTAAAAGTATGCACCACCATGCCTGGTTCTTTGTTTTTTTTTTTTTTTTTTTTTTTTTTTTTTTTTTTTTTAACTGAGGTATTTCACCATATTGAATGTTCTTTTGCTTCCCATTTCCCTATTGCTTCATTTAACTTTTTTATATACAATACTATTAATTAGTAACTTAAAGGACATTTCAGTTTACCATGTCAACAGTATTTTCTAATCCCATTATTCATTTTACTTTCTCCTTTTTAAAATGCAGCTAACTGAAGTTTTACAAGAGTTTTAAAAACTGTTTACCCTAGCTGGGCGTGGTGGCTCACGCCTTTAATCCCATCACTCTGGAGGTACAGTTAGGCGGATCTCTGTGAGTTCAAGGCCAGCCTGGTCTACAGAGAGAGCGCTCCAGGACAGCTGGTACTAAAAGGGAGACCCTGCCTCAAAAATACAAAAAAAAAAATGCTTACCCTGAGTAGAATTGGTCACATATGAGCTATTGCTAACTCCTCCACCCTACACACACACTTTCTCAAAACCTATTTCCCCTCTAGTGGTCTCTTATCTAGCTTCATGATCTGAAAGACTCTCACAATCCACTATTTAGATACAAACATTAAAAGTTGGGGTACGTATATGAAAGAGAATGTATGATTTTGTCTTTCTGAGACTGGTTCAACTCACTTAATATAATCTTTTCTCATTATATCCATTTTTCTGCAAACTTACTACTTCATTTTTGTTATCATTTCAGTTAAATTCCATTGTGTATCAACACCATATTTTCGTTATTCCTTCTTTTCTTGATGGGTTCCATTACTTTGGTAGTTCCATTTCTTTGTTATTGTTAACAGTGCAGCAAGAAACATGGATATGTAAGTATCCCTGTGGTAGAATATGATGTCTTGGGGTACTTTTCTATGATAGAAATAAGATAACTTTGAAGTTATGGAAATCTTTATTCTCAGTGGAATTTTTATAAACAAGGAATAGCAACTGGTATCTATTATGCTTATTGAAGTTATGATCATCTAGTATTAAAATACACATGGATTCATATCTTGAAAGACTAATTTGAGCCAACACTTTCCCTCAATAAAATTAAAATCAGCTCTCCCTGCCTAGCATAATACTATGAAAAAAAGAGATATGTTAAGAAATATCTACAAAACACTGTAAGTGGAACAAAGATTCACCCCAAGAGAATGATCTAGTGCAAGTTTATCTAATTTCATTACCTATATAGCAATATACTGGAAGAAATTATTATTTTATAAGCAGTTACATTATTACAATTTTTTTGGTCTTTTTGAGATAGGGTCTCCTTTTAGTCCCAGCTGGCCTGGAGCTCACTATGTAGACCAGGAGTGCCTTGAACTCTCAGAGATCCACCTGCCTCTGCCTTCTTAGTGCTAGGATTAAAAACGTGTGCCACCATGCACAGCTCATTATTACATTTTTATGGAGTCATGGACTAAAGACACAGTTTTCTGATAGAAAATTTGGAAGAATTTTTATTCAATATACTGATCCACATTACCTAACAAATTTCTCTACCACTTAACTTTAATAAAACTGCTAACATCTGGGCACACATTGCTACTTAGACTTTTTCCGTATGGAAGTATTTTTCTTTGAAAATTATTAGTCACAAATATTTTCAATTTCTTCCATGTATGAAGATAATGCAATTTAATCATATGTATTATTCTTCTTTCTCTACTCTAATACCTTCTGTGCCCCCACATCCCTTTCTCAAATTCATACCTTCTATAATTTATATTGTTTATATATATATATATATATATATATATATATATTATATATATATATTGTTGATTACTGTTGCCTTATGATTATGGGTGTAGGTCTGATCACTTAGATTTGGATAACTTTATTAGGGGGCATATCCTGAAGAAAACTGATCCTCTCTCACAGCAGCTGTTATCTGCTTATTACTCTTCATCTGTGTGTGGGGCCTTGTGATCCCTACCCGCATCCATGCTGTTGTCTCCCAGGAATATCTATGGACATGTTGGCATTGGTATGATAAAATATAAATTATTTGATTATAAGACTTAGAAATCAAGTACTGGATTTTTTCCAGAGAGCTACAGAAATGTGTTACTCCCTTTCATAAAAGAAACAATCTGATTATTCTTTAATTTGATTTATTCAATACATACAGACAATAAGCTACATGTACATATAGGCATCAAAGCTATAATATTGTGACAAAGATAAGCATAATCCTTGATCTCACACAGGCAATAATCTATTAGGAGTATTACAAATTAACAAATTAATTCCAGTATTTAATTATAATTATAGTAAACACAAGGAGGAGACAACCATGGTGCTTAGAGACCCAATCCAGTATATAATAGTTAAGCAAGTCTTTCATGAAACAGTGATACTTAGTCTTAGCTTTCAAGAGCATATAAGATTTAACTAGGCAAAGGAGAAGATTGTTCCAATCACAGAGAATGAGACATGCATTCAGAATAATCTGATTCAGAATCCAGCCACAGCTAAAACACCAATCTGTACATAGGCTTCTTAGCTGGTAGGTGAGTTGCTGCTATGGAGAAGGGCTCACATTTTATCTTTGGTCTGCTTCTATCAGTATCTCTTTCATTTACGGCTCTTCTCATTTTTTAAAGCAGAATACCTTCGACTCACTTGCTCTTCTTAAACAACTTTCACATTTCAGTCAAATATCTGCTATTACCAACTACTCACGGTTAAATTTCCTAATAAGAGTCCTTCTTAACTTGGCACAGGTAGCCATAAAAAGTAGGAAATCCATGTGGATGCTAGCACCAAATCACCAGTTGAAAGACAAGCTGAACAACATTATTGTTATATTTCTTTTTACGTGAAAGCAACTGTGCTGTTATAATGTAAATCTCTCAATGGGCTCTAGAATTGACCTACCACTTATTTTCAGACTCTGTAATTACTGTATATTGGTGGAAGGTACATATTCATATCTTAGAAAAATATAAAATTAAGGGGGAAAATGTGAATGCTTAAAAACATGTTTTGGAATTAACTTACAGTTTATTCTCAGAGGTCATCATTTTGATTCATATGTGATGGTTATACAGGCATATGTTGGAGCAATACAAAGGGGAGGGAACAACAACAACATAAAGACTGGGTCAAAGAACTGACTGATACAGTTAAACTCTGCCCAAAACAAGCCTCTGCAGTGAAAAATTTTGGAAAGACACAGAAAGATGCAAGACATGTATGGCAGAAGGCATGAACTGGGGTGGGGTGAGGGGCAGGCAGAGGGGAATGTGTCTAAATTGGACTGAAAGATAATGTATGAAATACACAAATCATCAATAAAAGTATTAAAAAAGTAGGAAGTCCGTGAAAAAAAGAGCAGAAGAAGCAATGAAGGGAATATGTGCATATCACTATAACCATGTTGATATGTAAATGCTAGCATTATAATAAGAATAGCGTTTAATTTAACAACATAAAAGTAGCCATTTGAACAGAAGTTCTGACACTGCATGCCAATCCTTTTGGAGAGTAGGCCAACTACACTGCAGTGTTTATTTTTGTACTTAACCTACTTGAAGCATATTATTTTTGCTGTTGTTTTTGCTTAAACATTATTGTTTTGTTTTGGTGAAAGGTAAAAATTGCTTCTATAATTTGAAACAAAATGATTTATAAATAAGCAATAAAAACTATTTGGTAGGCATGGATGGGAGGGTAAGTGTGTGGGAGGATAGGTGGATGGATAAAGAATGATTGATTGAAGCCGGGCATGGTGGCGCATGCCTTTAATCCTAGCACTTGGGAGGCAGAGGCAGGCGGATCTTTGTGAGTTCAACACCAGCTTGGGTCTACAGAGCGAGTTCCAGGACAGCTGGGGCTACAGGGAGACTGTCTCGAAAAGACCAAAATAAAAAAAAATGAACCTGGAAAAAAAAAGTGGTGCAATTGTCTTCATGAGGAGCCCACATCAATATGTTGGGTGTATACTCTCCCCTAATGCTTAAATGTATATTAAACAATTTCTTAAGTTTCCAACTATATTTTTTTAATTTTAATTTTTCATTTTTGGTCTTTTTGAGACAGGGTCTCTGTAGCCCCAGCTGACCTAGATCTCCCTATGTAGACCAGGCTGGCTTTAAATTTACAGTGATCCAAGCCAGGCATGGTGGCGACGCACGCCTTTAATCCTAGCACTTGGGAGGCAGAGGCAGGTGGATCTTTGCAAG
>VZQC01013712.1:2588518-2630118 GCA_009823505.1 Rhizomys pruinosus
GGAGGGAAAGGGAAATAAGCCTGAACTGAATTGGAAAAAATGTATGAAATGCACAAAGCATCAATAAAAACTAATTTAAAAAAATAAATAAAAATAAAATATGATACTTTATTTTATTTTTTTGTTAAATTTTTGTTCTTTTTAAATTTTTTTTTATTTTTTCACATAAATTTATTTATATTTTTTTAACAAATCTAGACCCATGTTCCTGCCCATTCCCCCACCCCGCAAGAGCTCATGCATTCTGCCAAACATGCTTTTCATCTCTTTCTTGTGTAGAGCCCCCTGAGCTTTGTCCAAATCAGTTGGGCGTAAAGCATATTGGAAAAACAACAACAACAACAGAAAGGACTGCATCAAAGAACTGACTGAAACAGTGAACTTCTGCTCAAAACAGTCAACTTCCTCATGGAGAATATTGAGAAAGACTGAGAAAGAGATGAAAAGCATGTTTGGCAGAATAAAATATGATATTTTAAAAAGGATGATTCACCAACATAGTACTATGTGTATGGAAGATGGGAAGAAATAGTGATCCTTCCAAAATATGTCTTAGTAGAAGGGCATAATCTTAAAGAACAGTATAAAAATAATAAAAATATCTTCCAATAGAGTTTCAAAGTGGCATCCTCTTATTAAATATTCAATTACTATACATAGAAGAGTGATACAGAGTTCTAAAAATAAAAAAGTAGAGTAATATGATATTCTATTTAACTTTTTACCTACCTACAATTATATGATAAATCTTTTCATATACTAGTCCAAGTAAATCTACTTCATACTTGATAGTGGACACAAAGTGTACCATTTCCTGTTTACTTCATAATTAACAAATAAACAAAGGGATACTTATCACCTATCTACTAAAACAATCTTATTGCAAATTTTCTGGTCTGTGTCCATACATATACTATGATCATATGCACGTATGTCAGCAAGAGCAACTTCAAAAGGGACAATAACACAAAAATAACTAAATTTTATAATTTGAAAGATACTGCTATTCTCCAATTAACTTATATCAATCAATAGGTCCAGCCACTAATAGCATGTTAAATTGATTATTTATTTTATACTCTCAATCAATATTGATGTATTTCTTTTCATTTGCATTTACATTTTTAGTTGAGTTTATGGTTTATAAATTTGTTGACTTTTAAAATGTTTATTTATTCTTTGAAAATTTCATACAATAATTCTTGATCATGTTCAGACTCTCTCCCCTACTTCCTCTCAGATACACCACCACTTTTCTAAATTCCCCCTCTTCATGGGCTCTATTAATTTTTAAGGCTTATCAGGTTTAATTTGTGTTCCACACATAAACTTAGGTGTAGGTATATACCACAGGTGCTTAGCTAATACAGTACTGTTTCTGTATGACATTTTCAAAAGGCCTTTAGTGTTGGTTATCTCGTCCTATACTCCCTATTCTACCCTGCTTTCCCTTTCCCCACTTCATTGAATCCTTATTATTCAATTATACTCCTCTCTCCTTAGATCACTGAATTCTACTTCCCTTCCTATGAAAAAGACACCATCCTGTGACCCTTCTGTTTTTTTTTTTTTTGTTAACTCTCTAGATTCTTCAGTGAAAACATGCATATGTAAGAGTTCAAAGCTAGCCTCCATTTATGACAGAGAATATGTGACCTTTGTCTTTCTGTTTCAGGCTTACCTCACTCAGGATGACTGTTTCCTATCTCATCCCTTTACCTGCTGATTTCATAGTTTCATGAGTTGTTTTTTTTACAGCTCAATAATATTCCATTATTTAAATGTAACATATATTCATTATCCTTCCATCAACTGACAGACATCTAAGGTGCTTCCATTTCTCAGCTATTATGAATAGAACAGCATTGAACATAGATTAGCAGGTATCTCTGTATAAGGATATATGCCCAAGACTGATATACAGCTGGATCATTTGACAGTACTATTTCTAGCTTTTTGAGAAATTCTCAAACTGATTTCCATAATGACTGCATCAGTTTACACTCCAACAAGCAGTGAATAAGTGTTCCCATTTCCCCACATCCTTACCAACATTTGTCATCATTCATTTCTTCTTTTTAAGTTTTTTGGTCCCAGAGTAGTTTTACTTTACATTTCCCTATAGCTAATGATGTTGGATGATGTTTTAAAATGGTTATCAGCCATTTTCACTTCAAGTTTTGAAAACTCTCTAGTTACTTGACCCATTTTGTAACTGAGTCTTATATTTTGTTGATGTTTAGTTTTATGTGTTCTTTGTATGTTCTAGATACTAACACTTTAAAATATTTTATTTGTTTATTTTTATTTTATATGTGTGTGAGTATATTGCCAGGATGTATGTAAGTGTACACATGTCATGCAATGCCTCCAGAGGACAGAAGAGAAAGTCAGACCCCTAGAAACAGAGTTGTGGACAGTTGGTAGCCATCCTGTGGGTGCTGGGTTTCAAACCCAGTTCCTCTGCAATAGCAGTTAGATACTAATATTCTATCAGATGTAAGACGTATACTTGGTAAAGTATTTTCCCAATCTGTACACTTCCTCTTCACTCAAATGGTTTTTCTGTTCAGAACTCTTTGCTTCATGAAGCCTCATCTATGAATTGTTGGTCTTAATGCCTGTATTATCACAGTCCTGTTCAGAAAATAATTTGCTGTACCTCTAAGTTCCAATGTGTTCCCTAATTTCTTTTCTATTTCATTCAGGGTATCAAGGCCTAAGGCTGAGATCCTTGATGGATTTGGAGTCAATTTCATGTAAAATTGGAGATAGGGATCTAGTTTTACTTTTCTTCATGAAGCTATCCAGTTTAACCAGGACCATTTGCTAAAGATGCTTTCTGTACAATAATGTGTATTTTTGCCCTCTTTTCAAAAATCTGTTTGCTCTCTGTGGACTATAATCCAGGTGTTCAATTCTATTCCATTGATAAATATGCTTGTTTTTCTGTGAGCACTAAGATGTTTTTATTACTATATACATTTTTATGATTTATAGATTAGTTTAAATTTATCGATTTTAAGCAATCTATTAAAACAAATAATTTATAGTTTAAGGAAGGTAATATGTCATTTTAATGTATATACACATTACGTAATGTTTAAATTAGGGTAAGTTTGTCTCTGTCCTCAAATATGTGCCATTTCTGTATGGTGAAAATCATTCAAAATCACTTCTCCTTTATGATAGTTTCTTTCTCTGCAAATAGCTTTGCTTATATGTTTTGTTTAATTTTCCAGTCAAATACTTTTTTTTTAATAAGTGTAATAAAATATCCCTACATTATTTGTGTCAGTAAATAAGTTTTAAAGTCGCTGGGGCTGGAGAGATGGCTTAGCAGTTAAGAGCGCCGACCACTTTTACAGAGGACCCGGGTTCGATCCCCAGCACCCACATGGCAGCCGAGAACCATCCGAAACTCCAATTCCAGGAGAACTCCAGTTCCAGGGGAATCTGATATCCTCTTCTGACCTCCGCGACATTGCACGACACGGGTGCACAAACCTGCATGCAGACAGTACATTCATACACATACAGAAATAAATTTAAAAAAATAAATAAATAAAGTCAGGACGTATTCCAATAGGGTTCTGAAAGTCTAAAATAGTAAATGCCAAGTTGTACCAGTGTTTATTCTTAAAATGCTTAAAACCAGGTGTTAGAGACATTCTTCAAAAAACCCACAGGAAATCTTTTTTGTTAAAAACAGAAAAATTAGGTTTATGGAAATTACATGTTCAATATCACTGTCTATTTACAGAGTGTTTTGCCAATATTAAGCAAAGAAAATCTTCTCAGATGGGATGGATACACATGAAATACATCAAGGAGCTGAACCACTTTCAGAGTATACTCAAGTGAAGAGTCCTTTTGTTCTTTTAATCCCTTTGCCATGAATGGACAGGAAGGTACTTGTTTAGTAAATTGTTCCAGTGACAAAGATTCTATATTTCTTATTTACAGTAAATTACTAGCACCTGAAATCAGTCTGTTAGACAACACTCCTATAAATGCAACAAATTTTGAATGGCAATTCAGCCCCATCCTGGCCCTTCTTCCTTCAAATGACTTAGCTGTTTCTTACTCGTATAAAAAGTATGAATTTAGGAATGATCCCTCTAGGCCAATTCCCTCTCATTTGATCAACTTGATTGAACAAACAACCTGTCAACCTCCACTGAATGGTGGGACTGTGGGGGTTTGGACACAACAGTCTATAGATTGGTTTTGCACGAAGGATGCTTATACTCATGGATTATCACTTATAGCTAAAAAATGAAAAAAAATAAACCTGAAAGATGCAGGACAGTTATGGCAGAATACATGATCTGGGATGGGGTGGGGGTGGGGGGGAAGGGAAAGGGAAATATGCCTGATCTGAATTGGAAAATGATGTATAAAATGCACAAACCATCAATAAAAATTAAAAAAAAAAAAAAGTATGAATTTGAGCTGGTTTATCTTGGTTTCTCCTCTTGAAGCTATGAAGGTTTAAGCCAGTACTAATCCCAAGCCTAGAATGGAGTGCCAAGTCTGGCCAGTGAATGAGTTAAAGTTCCAACCAATGGAGCACTGTATTTAACAATCTACTCTCCACAGAAAGGGAAAGCTTTGACTGGTGGTCTCTGCAAACTTCTATGGTGTAAATTTGCCATCATTTGTCATCTCAATATGCCAATGTTCTATCTTTCAATACAACATTGGGAAAAATGGACACATATCTGTTACTAGCCCTAACAAGATGGCTGCAGAACACAACTGCTTTCATCTGTTTTTATGACACTGGGTATGTGTGTTTGGGGTACTCTTGGATCACATTTATAATTCCTTTGAGATTGCTATATATTCAGAATGGGATGATATCCTGGACTGATGGTCTGGAGGACAGCCAGCAAGGCCAAATGTTCACAGGTAAGGTTACTGTTATTCCCTACAACCCAGAAAAGTACAAAACATGTTCTTCCAACAAATTACAACATAACTTCTATAATGTCCAAAAATAAAATGCCGTGGCTAAATATGAACATTACAATGTAAAGGCAGTTTCAAAGCATTACAAAGACAATGTTTTAAGGAAAAAAATAGAATCTTATGCTAGTGAGATGACTCAGTGGGTAAAGAAGCTTGCCGTCAAGACCAACATCCTAAGTGTGATCTCTGGGCCCTACAAGATGGAAGGAGAGAACTGACTCCTTGCAAGTTGTCCTCTGACTTCCACGTGAACTGTCACATGTACACACACACACACACACACACACACACACACAGACATATGAACACATAAAATAAAATACCAAAAATATAAAAAATTCCCAAAACTCCAAAAGCTGTGGCAATTTTGTGAGCATTATCTGACTTAGAAATCTACTATTACAGAAAACAATGAACTACTGTGGGTGAAAATGAAACACACAATTTACCACCATAGTCCCTGAAGGAACACCATTGCTTTTCTCATTTCAGTAGTAGATACCAACTACTCTCTATGTATTTTCAAATAACAAAATAGAAAAGGCACTTTTTGTGATTTCTTCCCTCTGAGATCCACAGGCCAACATACAAACACACATAAACACATACACACACACACACACACACACACACACACACACATGTGCGTATGTATATCCCACAGCAATGCGGCCAGAATCACTTGAAGTACTTATCATTCAGTAATTATTATTGAATTGCCAAACTTTCATGGAACACCTAACGTGAATACTAAACTGGCTAACAAAAAATAATCAGCTAACTATTACAATCTTCTAAGTTCTATACCATGTCTTTTCCCTATGTCCTTGCCAGCACTTATTTTTTTTAAACTAAGTTGTAGTTTCATAGGAGCAAGAAATCCTGGCATGCTACTGTACCATAGGATGATGTCCCAAGTATTTCAGAAGGCTAAAAGAAAGGGTTTTGAATGTTTGATTTAACTATAAACAATAGATTTAGGAAAACAGTAGTCTTGCTAAACAGAGTTCCATCAGTTGAGAGGATGAGGGAGGGAGATTGAAAGTTCCAAGCCATCTTGGCAACACAGTGAGTTAGTTACAAGCCAGCCTGAGTTACTTGCAAGAATGTGTCTTAAAAACACGGGGGGGGGGGGAGGAAATTTGAAAAAAATATTTAACCTATTTGAAATATTACCCAATGCTTACCTCTACCAAATATTACATAGTTACCCATTATTGTGCACATTTTTTTGGTTTTTGTTGTGTGTTTGAAGTTTGTTGAGGACATTAAATGTAAGGCCTTATGTTTGCTAGGTATGCACGTTCTCATTGAGCTACATCTCAACTACAATTTTGGTATTATATATCAGCTGAAAGTTTTAATTTAAAATACAAGTATACAATCTATTAAATTACTGATGGAATCCCCAACAGTAATTTTATGTTGTTAGAATCTTTTGTGTTTTCCTATTTTATTTAGAACAAAGGTTAAAAGCACAATATGTCCTCACCATATGACTCCTGCCTTAGTCTTTCCTCCAACCAATATACCTATTGTTTCCTATACTTTAGCTACCCTCAGGTTCTCTTTCTCCATTTTTTAAATATTTAATTTTTGCAATTTTAATACAATATAGTTGGGTGGTATTTAGATTTGGGGAAAGGAGAACCCTCACCCATTGTTGGTGACATTCCAAACTGTGGTATCAGTGTGGAAATCAGTAACTCTTTTTTAAAATGTATAATTTTATTGAATTTTTTACATTTGGTACATCTTAAAAATATTTAGACCCCCTCTCCTATCTTCATCTCCCATAGCTCACTCAAAAGATTTCATGCTTTCTATTATTTATGTTAAAGCCTAAAGTATGGAGAACTCTTTCAAAAAACTAAAAGTATATCTACCATATGACCCAATTATACCAGTCCCTGACATACACTCAGCTTCTTGAGTCTTAAAGATATATCATGTTTTGTCCCCTTCCCAAGACTCCACAAATGCTCTCCCTCTATCTATAATGTTGCTATTTCACCTGCCTAACTTATGTTAACATGCGGTTCCTCTAGTATGTTTCCTCTCATTTGCATACTTGACAAGATCTCAAATTTTAACATTTTGATTGCACATCTCAACTATATCATTCTTAAGCATACTTGCAATTAGTTCTTCAATGCCTTTTTGTTTTATTTTGCATGTTCTTTATTGTATGTAACAGAATATATATGTCAATAAAAATTTGCTTGTTAGTAATACTTGGACATCCCAGTTATTTCATGCTTGTTCATTTGTTTTGTTTTGTTGTTTAAAGGAAGTTATTCTCTTCTTTTCCTTTTTCATTTTGTTTCATTTTGTTTTAGGCACGGTTTTACTATGTAGCTTTGTATCCCCTCAAATGCACTATGTAGCACAAGCTGGCCTCAAACTTGCAGGAATCCTTTTGTTTCAGCCTCTCAATTGCTAAGATTACAACTGTGCACCACCACACGTGGCTCAAATCTTCAATAATCTTTCCCAGATAGACAAATAGGTAATTGTTCCATATATTACATTAACTGATATTCTGTAATAAAATAGAATTTTAGTATGATTTCATATTTGAAAAGGAAGAGTGAATGTGCTTTTTTCGATTTTCACACCATAAACGTTGATTCACAATTTCTCTGGAGAGCTTTGTGGCTTTTAGTTCAATACTGTTATGAGATACTCATTAAAATAAGGCACACTATTGATGGCAGTTTTCTACTGCTAGGATTCATGTCAGATACCTTGAGGAAACAAATTACTGCTTCCTACATAAAGCGTGAACTGCCCATGTTAATTCTTTTGTCTTTTACTTAGTACTGTAGATAATGATTTATGTTGTATTGCCATTGATACTATTCCCCACTTTTCTATGGTTTTTAATTTTAATGAGGATCTCTATCATCTCAGCCCTCTCTTACCTACCAACCAGCTTGTGCTACATATCACTGAAAGGGTTATGTTTGTATTTAGCCTTCTATCTTTGCTAATTTCTTTTTTAACTTAAAAATTATGAATGTGAATGTATTGCCTATGTATATGTTTGTGCACCTGTGTTGTGTGATGGTCACAGAGGTCAGAAGAAGGTGTTGAATCCCTTGGAACTGGAGTTATGGACCTTTGTTAGCTGCCATGTGGGTACTGGAAATGAAACCAGGGTCCTCTCCAACAGCTGCCATTGCACTTAACCACTGAGCTATCTCTCCAACTACTCATTGCTAATTTCTTAACATCAGTTTTCCTGTCCAAGTGTCATTATAATAGAATTCTGGTCACAGAATTCATATCAACATATACCTAAGACTTATCAAGATTTAAGAGCCAAACAGGGCACCTAGAAATTCCTCAAATCACACACAGGGAAGAAAGAACAACTTAAAGACTCCTATGTCAAAATGCTTGTTATGAGTCATAGTTTTCAATATGGAGCTCAATGAAGAATAAATTGTTTTTAATATTTTAGTAATTTTATTGTATATCTCAATCCACTTTTTACATATGTAAAATCCACATACATATACTAGATCCATGGAAAATTATTTAATTAATACTTCTCCCGGAAAAATGTGCCAGTTCATTTTAACTAGCAATTATAATAGACAGTATACATAAATCATTCTTTCAGGCCCCATGAAGCATACAAATATGATGCATGATCCCTGCCCTCCATCCCAATAGATTGATCATCAGTGCCTTCTATGTCAATTTTATAAGTATCCTTGAAAGTGAGTCGTATATTCTCCTTCACTCTAGCTTCTACAAATAAATTTCATCTGATAGACCTACTGCTATTATTTATTCACCTTTATAATTTAATATATTTTCTTTTATGTTTGGTCTAGGTCTTTAACTCATATATTATCAGTAATGTGTTAACTGAAATAGGCCAAATTCGGTATGATAATTGCCCTGTTTGCTTTTTATTCAGATCCTAGATTTTAAGTTGTGTGTGTGTGTGTGTGTGTGCGCGTGTGTGTGATGAAACTAGAAAGATGACCATGAAAGGAAAAAATATGAAATCATGAGGCAAGTGTCATGAAATCAGAAAGGGATGCAGAAGTAGAAGGGGACTATAAGGGGCAACTGTAGAATGGTAAATTGAGTTTGGAAGGACAAATAATCAATTATGTCTGATAATGCCATTAACTAAATCTATCACTTTCTATGGTAATTTTCATAATTAATGAATATAAGAAAAAGAGAGTATTAGAAGATAATCCTGCTCCAAATTCCATGACACTACTTCCCTTACTGTTTGAGTAATTTATTTGTTTATGTTTTTGTATCCTTTAAGAATTTCATAGATGAGTACAATGCATTTTGATCACATCCACCCTGTAGTTCTCGCCTACTCCTTCCAGGATCCCTCCCGTATTTCCCTCTCAAATTTATGCCATATTCTACATTTTTGTATAAACTTCTTAGTGCTCTAAGTATGGTCCATAAGCTCATGGGTGTAGGGCTGACCACAGGTGCATAGGCAACCTGTCAGTGGCCACATGTCTGAAGAAAAATGACTCTCCTTCCCCTCGCAGCCATTAACTGAGTGTAGCTCCTCAAATAGAAGTGGAGCCATGTGAACCATTCACGTATCCATGCTAGAATGTGGACTGGTTTTATTTTATTCAGCTTTTGTGTTGACAACCACAGGTGTGGAGAGTTCATAGGTGAAAATCCTTGTCATGTTCAGAAGACACTTTCACAGCAGTTGACCTGCTCATCTGACCCTTACCTTCTTTCGGCCTTTTCTTCTATGATTTTCCCTGAAACATGAGGGGAGAATTGTTTTGTAGCTATCTCATTTGGAGATGAGTATTCCACAATACTTTTTCTCTGCACTTTGCCCTGCTGTAGTCTTTATAATAACCTCCATCTCCTGCAATAAGAATCTTCTCTGGCCGGGCGTGGTGGCACATGCCTTTAATCCTAGCACTCGGGAGGTAGAGGCAGGCAGATCTCTGTGAGATCAAGGACAGCCTGGTCTAAAGAGTGAGTTCCAGGACAGCTGGGGCTACAGGGAGACCCTGTCTCGAAAAGACCAAAAAAAAAAAAAAAAGAAACTTCTCTGATGATGGGTGAGAGTTGCAATGTTCTATGAGTATACAGATTAAGTATTTAGAAGACCATTGAATACTATATCAGTTTAGCAAAATGGCAGCAGAACGTTCTCCAGTAAGGTCAGTGACCTCTCCAAGCACAAGTTCTTAGCCAATACTAGGCACGAGTTCTCTCAATGGAGTAGGAATTATGTACAATCAAACAGTTGATGATTATTTCCAAGACATTTGTGCCACTATTGAACCATTGGGCATGCCTTACCAGAACGGTCATTATTGTAGTTCTCAGAGTTTACAGCAGAGTAAGACTATTGACAAATTTTCTCCAAAATCAGTGTGTGCAGCACTCTCATGTAGTATGAAAGCTAACTACCATAGGGAGAACATGTTTCAAAGGTCAGTGCCAGCTTGATTTCTCTAAGTCCTGTGAGAGAAGTGTGTGATGTCATTAGCAATAAAGTTTTACCCTCAAGTTCTGGAAGGCAACCAAGAACAGCATCAGTAACCTGTATTATTTTGGTGGTCTGTTAGAATCTCCTAACAACTTGAAGGAAGGTATCTTATGACTACGACTGAGATTTTTCTTTGTTGCTCTATGGTTTGTAGGAACCCAGCCTTGGCTGAGGAAATACTGGCAGCAGATGGTGGCCTTCTTTAGAAAAGAGACTCCCGATAGTCTAACTAGAGCTCAGGAGAGGAGCTGACACCAAGAAGTGACCAGGGAGAGTAATTTGGTGCAATGGACTCGAGGACAAATGACAGGAAGTGTGAACTCTGAGGGGGGGGTGAGGGAGGGTGTCAAGGGAAAAGCAGGTATAGTGATTAAGACTGACTGAAAAATTATGTATAAAACACGTAAAAATTCAATAAAACTTATAAATTAGTAGACTTCCCTATATTTTTCCAAATACCCTTAGTTTTTTTATCCCTCACATTGTTCCCCCTTTGCTTTATTCTCCAATCTCCTTCCCCACTTAAATTTCCCCATTTGCCCCTTTGAACTTCATATTACCTGTGTTCCAATATCCTCCTCTGTTAAGTTTCTACTCCTATTCCCCAATAGTTCCTACAGTTTGAACAATTTCTTTTGATTAAAGTACTGTCCTAAGAATCTTCTTAAAATGTAACTGTTACTTACAAGTTGCAACACATCTTAAACTGTGCATAATCATAGAATTTCACATGAGGTAGTTCATCAAATACAGGTACAAGAAATTTTATCAGAGAATGAGAAAAATGAAAAGGTCAACATCTACCAGAGAGAGCAAGTCTAGTCAAGAAGCTGAGATGTAACCAGGGCCTATCACTGAGGGATCTTGGTTAAGTATTTCACAATAGCCTCACAGAAGAGAAAGGAACACCGATGATAAATATCATGTCTTTCTAGTTCTAGTAAAAATAAATTCATTTTAATATTCCACTTACACTGTGAAAGTATATCTTTATTCCCAAACCCCAAAACCACTTTCGAAATGTTTATGGAAAGGACAATAAACATGGAGATGGTCACAGCTATTCGATTATCTTTGAATATATACCTGTTGTTAAGAATATTTTGCAAGCCATGGAGCTTTTATGAAAACTGCACAAATGCTTCTGTTGCTTATTGCTTCCATCAAACTCATTAGTCCTCTGTCTTTCAGTAACTATAGTAGAAAGGCAAGTGAAGAACAGCAAAATGTATAAACCCCTGATATAAGAAGACCAGCTTAATGATGTCCTACATTTTCAAAACCATTACCACAGTAGATGAAAAATGAAGAATTACTGATACAACTATAACTATTTATGGTAGAGCTATTGGTTGACATTTTATCAAAACTAGACTAAAAATATCATAGAATGCCAACCTTTTGATTGAATTTTGTACATATCATATATTTTGATTATATATGGATCCCATCTCCTATCTGTACCTTCTCTTAATCCACCACCCAATTTCATGTACTCTAGTATACATAGAATACCCAAGTTTAAATATAGCAGTTAGGAGCTATATAGGCATAGCAGTTAGGAGCACCGACTGCTATTGCAGAGGACCCAGGTTTGATCCCCAGCACCCACATGGTGGCTGAGAGCCGTCTTTAACTCCAGTTCCAGGGGAATCCAATGCCCTCTTCTGACCTCCGTTGCATTTCATGACACAAGTGCACAGACCTACATGCAGACAGTACAACCATACACATAAAGAATAAATAAAAATTTAAAAAATTTCAAAAATTAAATATTGCTATGAATGTTAAAAAAATGGAAAGCCCAAAAGAATCTTGCTTGATGAGTGGCATATGGTATATATGTTTTAAATATAAGGATCCATATTTAGCATACAGTAAAAAATTTCATTTTTCTAGATATATGCAAGATATAGGGTTTTTAGTAGAATCAATGACCTCTTCAGCATGTGTATTTTGCTAAATTTACAGTGCCACCAATGAGTTCCCTCCCACTTAGAGGAATTCAAGTCCACTTAGACATGGACTATAAAAGAATGAACAGAGAATACCAATACATTCCTTAGATACACCAGTGAAGCTTCCTCAAACAACACAGTGTAATCCAATTTGAAAGCCATAACTGTGTAAGTTTTGGAGAATAAGAGACTGCAGAGTGTGTCCTTGGATAGGACTCTTATATTAAACCTCACCCACCCATGGCTCAGGGACCATTGTAGAAGAGTGGGCAGAAAGACTGTAAGAATTAGAGTTTAGTGCATGAAGATAAAGATACCGGCTTTCAGGCCACTGGGAACTTATTCATATGAACTTGCAACAATGGTGACAGCATGCACAAGAGACATTCCAACTCTGTCAGACAAAAACTCAGCATACAGCAAGGGAGATGGGCAGCAGGCACCAACCCTCATAATTGCTGGAGATTACTACTGAGGGAGAGTAGATATTCTTTAAGAGAGTGATTCTAGATAGGCTGACTAGACTCCACTGGATAAATTTGCACCAAGGGACATTTGGATAGAAATGACTGACAGAATAGGACTTAACATGTATGACAGAATGCATGAAAGTCAGTGGAGAGATATGGAGGGCCAAGAGAGAGGAGAGGGTCTAAATTTGATTAAGACTTATTATATGAGTTGCACAAAACCTCAAAAAACATTTTAATGGAAAGCTCATATGTCTTATTTGATGTTCAATAGGCACTTAAAACTCAATGTATCCTTTATAATTTTAAGAGTCTCTTAGACTATCCTTGGACTACCATACTCAAGGAAGGTTTCTGCTGTCTGGTACTATTTCTTGATATACAGCCTTCATCTTGAATATGGACTCATGCAGAGCTACTGTATGTGTAATTTGTTAATAGACTAATATGACTCTCTGGGGTTTGTACCCCAGCAAATCATTATTTATCGTTCCTCTCTCCCTTTACCTGTCCTGCCCTCCCTCCATGTCTTCTCCATGATGTTGCAGCAGCCCTTGGTTGCATCCCAGTACCTGAAGATAAGACCCTTTTCCAGTTTCTCATCATTTGCTGTGACAAAGCCCTCTGGCTAAAACCAACTTGGGGAGGAAAGGGTTTATTCTGTTCACATCAGTTAGGTCACAGTTTATCACTGAGGGAGCCCAGCATAGGAACTCAAGCCAGGAACCTGGAGGCAGAAGCTGAAACACAAGCCATGGAGGAATGCTGCTTACTGGTTTGCTCCCCTAGCCCATACTCAGCCTGGTTTCTTATACAGTACAGAACCACCTGCCCAGGGATGGCACCACCCACAATGGGATGGGCCCTTGACATTACTCAAAAATCAAGAAAATACTCCACAGACATGGGCACAGGCCACTTCAATGAAGGCAATTTCACAATTGAGGCTCTCTCTACCCAGGTGTGTCAAGTTAACACTGAAGCTATCCAGCACAGACCCTATTGCTGAAGCCAGGGCATACTTCAGAAAATGGATATTGAGCAATGGAGCTGGATCTGACCTGGAAGCCACGACTGCTGAAGGTTATCTTTCATAGCTGTGGAGAGCACTATGCAAGTCATTATAGCAGAACATCAATCGATGGTCAAACATCAACCTCAATACCAAATATCCATGTCAATGACTGGCACAGCATATGATATCAGTGCAATATCAGGACTTCTATCTTAGGGGAAAAAATGGCTAACCAATTGGACCTAAAGCCCACTTACAGGGAGGAAGGTCAAGTGTGGTATTGTTAACATAGCCAGATACACAACTGGAGAGGTCATAGATCTTACACAACTCCCCAAGGTAGACACATCTCTAGGCTAAGGTAACATTTTACTAACTACAAAAGAAGTATCCTTATACTTATAGACAAATCTCCCAGACACTGGTGCTGGAGAGATGGCCGAGTGGTTAAGAGCACCGACTGCTCTTGCAGAGGACCCGGGTTTGATCCCCAGCACCCACATGGCGACTGAGAACTGTCTGTGACTCCAATTCCAGAACTCCAGTTCCAGGGGAATCCAACGCCCTCTTCTGACCTCCGCGGCATTGCACGACATGGGTGCACAAACCTACACGCAGACAATACATTCATACACATAAATAAATAAATAAATTAAATTTAAAAAATTAAGAAAAGAAGCTTATTTTGCTACAAATTAAAATAGTACATAGTCCCACAACTGGACACACACAGACATGGTCTATGAAATGCTAATTCCTAGACAACACATGTACAATGCAACCTCTACACATAAGCCCCAAGCATAATAAAACAAGTGAGGTGTCCTTGTGAGCTGGTCTCAAGTAAACAAGACTGCCGCTAAAGGAAGTAAGGTAGGCACAGCTAAGCTTGTTTTGAAATTTTTCTGATTGGCTTTAGCTATTTCCTTACTCATGGACAGCTCCAGACCAGCTCATGCTTACTATTGAAGTCTATGGGACAATCAGTTCACGCAGCCTGCAGGCTGCTTTGACCTTTAAGATGATTAGCTGCCTGTTTCTCGCCATGGGCGTTCCCTTGTGTTTTTGCCTTTATAAACTGCTGTAGTGCTTGCAATAAATAGACAGCTCATTCACCTTTCCCTGATCCGATCCCCATCACGGGGAACCCTCGAGGACCAGCCTGTGGAACGGAGCGAGGACGGAGAGGGAACCCCACAAACAAGGACCCAAGAAAGCATTAACTCTTTTTTATTACTTCTTTATTATTTTTTTCATTTTTTAACAATAAGTAATCATTTATGAGTACAAGCATCCTTCATGTAAAACCAATTTGCAAGCAGGTGTGCCCAAACCCACACAGCCCATGGGTCCCACCATCCAGCTGGGGGGGGGGGGCTTGTATGTTCAATCAAGTTGATCAGATGAGTGTCCAGACTATATTGTTGTAGTTTCGTCATTCACCCCAATCATAGCCCTTACATTCTATCATATACCCTCTTCTGTAGATTGTTCCCTAGGCTTAGAAAAGGGGCACAGGTGGACCAGAAGCAAAACAGTCTACTTTCTCTGGAGCTGTTGTCTTGGACTCTGGTCAACTAAATCTTAACTGTTATTAAGGAAGCTCCTCCATGCAACAGGAGACCAGGAACTCAAAAGGGTCTGAATGGCCAAACATGAAGTTTTGGAGTCTACAGAGTGTTGTTCCATGAACGGGCTGCCTATATTCAGCTTCACAAACCCAAGGCTCAGAGAACATTGTAGAAGAATAGTTGGAAAGATTGTAAGAGCCAGGGAGGTGATGCAAAACCAAAGGGAAGTGAATCCTACAAGGTCCTGGGACTCTGTTCATATGAACCTACAGCATTGGTATCAGTATGCACAAGACTGATGTATGCTCAGCTGGACAAAAACCCAGCACAGAACTGTAGAAATGGGTAGCAAAGCTCAACCATGGCTGAGGAAATATTGGCAGCAGATGGTCGTCAGGTGAGGAAGACCTGGCCTTCTTTAGAAAATAGACTCTGGATAGGCTGACTAGAGCTCAGGGGATGATTAGGCATTAAGGAGTGAGTGAGGAGTATAATTTGGCACAATCAACCCTAGCAGGAATGACAAAAGTTCTGAACTCTGAGGGTGGGGGGGGGTGTCTGTGGGAGGGTGACAAGGGAGAAGTGGGTATAATGAAAGTTAAGACTGACTTAAAATTATGTATGAAACACATAAAAATTCAGTAAAAATAATAAAAAGATGGATGAAAATAAAAAATAAAAACTCTTAATAAGAAAAAAAAATGTCTCCATAATTGAATGGGAATTTTACCCCAGTAACCTACTGTGACTCTCATCATTGAGACATATTTTAATGGTATTTCATTTACATGAACTCCCTTGCTAGAACTTCAAAAACATCCCCAAAGTCCTTTTGTTTCTAGGACGTATTCAAACCAATCATTAATATCTGTCATATTTGTTTCCTCATCTCTGAAGATCTGGTGATCATTGCCTTACTTCAGAGAACCAGTTTCCCCAACTGGCTTTTTACCAAAGCCTTGAAATTTCTTTGCTTTTCTCAAATCTATTCCACATGGCTGGCTCATTTATTTCCATAAAGAATATGCTAACAACAAACTATTCCCTTAAATAGGTATCTTTATACCCATACATTAATACAGCTCTCAAATCTCATGAAAGAGGCTTGTTTTACAGTGGGTGATAGTTAATTCAGAGACTTACAACCAGTCAAAAGTGCAGAAAATAAATTTCTGTTGAGGGCTCAGCAGAATCCCTTTCCCCAAGGCTCAAGTATCATCACTGAAAGGGTATTTGAAAGATTAAAAGAGCAAAAGTTTGTGAGGAATTGTTATGAAATAGTGTTTTCTGTACATGACAGGGCCATTAAACATATACACTTACAGCATATATGGTTGCATATACAAGTTGTACACAAGATCAAAAAAGTCAAATTTCCAGCATGGGTGGAGGAAGTCGTCATGAAACTTGACCTATGGATAAAGAGCTATTGACAACTGATGGCTACTGGGGAGGGAGGGTCAGTTTTCTTCTGGAATATGGTCCCTGGTTCTTTGTCCATGGCCCTACACCCATGTAAATACTGGCAGCAATAATTAGTCTCAATAAGTTAGCAAAGAGTAAATTAATTTGTCAGAGACATGTGGTGAGGTGGTCCTAGTAAGACTTGGTGGAGAGGAAATGAGGGTGGATTTCAGCAAAACACATTAGACATATGTAAGAAATTATAAAAATTAAATAAAATGTATTTAATATATTTTAAATATTTTATTTATTATTTTCATTTATGGGTTTGAGTGCATTGCTTGCATGTAGGTAATTGCATCCATACTGTACATTTCTCACAGAGGAAATGGAGTTATAGACCATTGTTAGATAACACCTGGGTGCTGGGATTGAAACCTGGGTCCACTGCAAAAGGAGCCAGGGCTCTTAACTACTGAGCCATCTCTCCAGCCCCATATTTAATTTATTTTTAAAAGAATGCACTGCCGGGCTGGAGAGATGGCCTAGCGGTTAAGAGCGCTGACCGCTCTTGCAGAGGACCCGGGTTCGATCCCCAGCACCCACATGGCGGCTGAGAACCGTCTGTAACTCCAATTCCAGGAGAACTCCAGTTCCAGGGGAAACCGATACCCTCTTCTGACCTCCGCGGCATTGCACGACACGGGTGCACAGACCTACATGCAGACAGTACATTCATACACATAAATAAATTAAAAAAATTATTAAAAAAAAAAAGAATGCACTGCCATAGCTCTCTTCAGCATAAAGTTTTTATTTGGCTTCTCATTAACTCTTACTCCTTTATGAAACCCAAATACTCTATATATGTGTTCAGAAGATCCTTTAGAGCCTTAGTTCAGCCCATACTTCCAGCTTCATTTCCTGCTTCTCCTTCTGGCATACTATATGGAACAGCTACTTTGTACTTCCTGATTCTGCCATTTCTATACCAGCAAGTTTTACATCTTAGGATCTCTCTCTCCATACTGATAAGTGCTCCTCTTTAGAACCACAAAACAGTAATAACAGGAGTTGAGGAGATGACTCAATTGATAAAATGCTTGCTGCACAAGCCTGAGGACCTGAGTTTATATGCCCAGCACCCATGGGAAGAGCCAGGCATATTTTCACCTGTAATCCCAGTTTAGGGGAGTAAAAGACAGATTTCAGGGGCCTAATGGCCAATCAGCCTAGCAAAATCAGTGGGCTCCAGGTTCACAGAGAGACACTTTCTCAAAAATAAGGTGAAGAAGCTATTGAAAAAGACGCTTGGTGTTTATTTTGGTCTGTACACATACACACACATCTACACATACATGCATAAACACACACACACAAATACTAACTATATAAATTCTTCATAGATAATCTCAGGAAAAACCTAGGTGCACAGGGAAAGCATAATGACAACAACGTTGTGCAGTTAAGCCCTCCTTAGGTGCACACAGGGCCAAGCAGCAGAAACAGTCAATTCAGATCCAGACAATGCAGGGACAATTGTTTACTCACTTTATATTGAGGCCCCTTGACTTCGCCCCTAGATTTTGATCTTTTGACTGATATCTCATTCCTGATTCCTACCTTTAGTACTCACAATATTACCTGATTACAATCTCAAATCCCCAAATTTTAGAATCTCTGAAACTGGGAGGGTAAAACATTGTACCATTGTTTTCATTCACTTCTGATAGAAATGTATCATCTCTTTCTATTATGACTCTAGTTCAACAAACCAGACAGCAGTGTAAGCTTAACCTGCGGCTTTGCCCCTAATAGAAAGTGAAGATAATTGCATGGCAATTATGAATATCTCATAGATCTCTATATATTCTTAAGCTCATTCACTACTGTAAATTATGGTAGTATTTTGATCACCTGTTAGATCTCACTATTTAACAAAAAGCAAGAAAATGACTGTGTACAATATGTTTTAAAAATAGTTTGATGTTCGCATTTCAGTATATATGGAATTATTATGTTCCTTTGCATTTTATTTTATGTATTTGAAAAAGTTTTCTGAGAAAAAAAAAACAACTATGATTTTGAGGCTTCAACAGACGGCCAAATGAGACTGGGGAACCATAAAAAGGATACGAAAGCCCTGTCTAGAGCGAAACTTTTCAAATGTGAGGCAGTAGAAAAATATCTTCGATCCCTGGGCTCAATTCCCAAAGATACTATTTAGTTGACTATTCAAAACTCTCCATTTTGAATCATAAGACTTATGCAATTTTATGTAGGAGCTCTTCAGATGTTACATTAATAAACACATAGGTACATTGTCTAAAATTTAAAGAGGTACTGTTTTAGTACCTCTTTAATCTGAGTTAATCAAGAATTGTAAGAGATCATTTAATTTGTCAAGTGTTTTTTTTTTTTTTATCTTTTAGTCTTTTTTTTCTAAAGTAGTGTGGTCCTTATACAGTTGCTAATAAAATGGGCATATCAGTAGCGTTTCTTTTTTATATATATCTAATTTTCTTTTCTAATGCTTTTATTGATGTTTTGTGTATTTCAGACACCATTTTTTGGGTCAGTTTAGGCATATTCTTTTTTCCTCCCCCACACCCCACATTCATTCTGTCATAACTGTCTTGCATCTTTCTCTCAGTCTTCTAGTTTATGTTTAGGAATTTACATTTTCCTCCATTAATTTTATATGACTCTAAAATATGGATACATAATCTCCACCTATATATTGTAATTACAGAGTCTGAAAATAAGTGGTGGGTGGATTCTAGAGCCCGTTGAGAGATTTACAATATAAGAACAAATTTGCTTTCAGAGAAACAGAAATATAACAATAATGTTGTTCAGCTTGCTTTTCATCAGAGGATTTGGTGTTACCATCCACAAATGAGGGAGACCATTTGCCACTTGTTTTTCTGGGAGTGTGTAACTTCACTTAGCATAATGGCTTTGAGATCCATCCATGTATTTGCATAGTTCATGATGTCATCTTTCTTCATCGCTGAATAGTACTCCATTGTATAGATATAAGACATTTCTGTTATCCACTCATCTGTTGAGGGGCATTTGGGTTGATTCCACCTCTTCACTATTGTGAAGAGAGCTGCAATAAACATGGATGTGCATGTATCTTTGTGGTAGGATGAGTCTTGTGGGTATATACCCAGGAGAGGCATGACTGGGTCAGGTGGTAGGCTCATTTTGAGTCTTTTAAGGATTCTCCACACTGCTTTCCATAATGTTTGTACAAGTTTACATTCCCACCAGCAGTGGATGAGTGTTCCCCTTTACCCACAACCTCTCCAGTATTTGGTGTCTTTAGTTTTCTTGGTCTTAGCTACTCGTATTGCAGTGAGATGATATCTGAGAGTGGTTTTAATTTGCATTTCCTTAATTATTAATGATGTTGAAAACTTTTTAAGATGTTTCTCATCCAACTTTCCTTCCTTACTGGTGAAGTCTTTGTTCAGCTCTTTACTCCATCTTTTGAGTAGGTCATTTGTTTTCTTACTTCTTTGTTTTTTGTTTTTTTTTTGAGTAATTTATATATTTTTGATGTTAATGTTAATGCTCTGTCAGATGTATCACTGCTGAAGATTTTCTTCCACTCTGTGGGTTTTCTCTTCACTTCCTTGTTTTTTTCTTTCTCTGTATAGAAGCTTTTGAGTTTGATGAGGTCCCATTTTTCGATTGTTGACCTTATTTCCTATGCAGCTTCTGTTTGATTTAGATAGTCTTTTCCTATGTCTATGTCTTGTAGGTTGTTGCCAACTTTTCATTCTATCACCTTCAGGGTTTTGGATTTCATGTTGAGATCTTTGACACACTTGGAGTTTATTTTTGTACAGGGTGAGAGGTAGGGTTTTAATTTTGTTCTTCTACAAATGGTGATCCAGTTTTGCCAGCACCATTTGGTGAAGATGCTATCCATCCTCCATTGAGCTTCTTTTATGCCCCTTTGTCAAATATGAGGTGGTGGAAATTGTATGAGCTCAAGTTTGTATCTACAATTTTGGTCCATTGGTCAACGGGTCTGTTTTTCTGCCAGGACCAGGCTGTCTTTATGACTATGGCCCTATAATATAGTTTGAAGTCTGGTAGAGCAATCTCCCCCTGTATTGCATTTTTCACTCAGGGTTGCTTTAACTATTTGGGGTCTTTTCCTATTCCAAATGAATTTAAGTTTTTTTTTACAAGTCTGTGAAGAAGCTCATGAGGATTTTGATTGGGATTGCATTGAATATGTATATAAATTTGGGTAAAATGGACATTTTTACTATATTAATTTTCCCAATCCATGAACATGGGAGGTCTTTCCATCTTTTGATTGAATTTTCAATTTCCTTCTTTGGGGGTTTAAAATGTTTGTTGTAGATGTCTTTGGTATCTTTGGTTAGGTTTGTTCCTAGGTATTGTATTATATTTGAGGTTATTGTGAGTGGGAAGGTCTTCTTATATTCCTTCTCCACTTGTTTATTGTTGGTGTAAAAAAAGGCTACTAATTTTTCCAGGTTAATTTTGTAGCCCACAATGTTACTAAAACTCTTAATAGTTTCTAGAAGTTTTCAGGTGGAGTTTTTAGTATCCCTTAGGTAAACTATCATAACATCTGCAAAAAGGGATAGCTTAACTTCTTCTTTTCCGATTAGTACTCCTTTCATTTCCTTCTCTTGTATTATTGCCCTAGCAAGTGTTTCAAGCACTATGTTGAAGAGGAGTGGCAATAAGGGGCAGCCTTGCCAGGTTCCCACCTTTAAGGGAAATGGTTCCGATTTTTCTCCTTTTAGGATGATCTTGGCAGTGGGTTTGCTATATATGGCTTTGATCATGCTGAGGAATGTTCCCTTCAGTCTGATTCCCTCTAGGACTTTAAACATGAAGAGATGCTGGATCTTGTAAAAGGCTTTTTCTGCATCAATTGAGATGATCATGTGGTTTATGTATTTCAGTCCATTTATGTGTTTTATGATATTTATTGATTTACATATATTGAACCATCCCTGCATCTCTGGTATGAATCCAACTTGATCATGATGGATGATCTTTTTGACGTGGGTCTATATGTGATTTGCAAGTATTTTGTTAAGGATTTTTGCATCTATGTTCATTAAGGAAATGGGTCTATAGCTTTCTTTTTTGCTTGTATTTTTTCCTGGTTTTGGTATTAGAGTGATGCTGGTTTCATAGATGGAGTTTGGTAGAATTCCTTCTGTTTGTATCCTTCTGAATATTTTGAGTAGCAACCTCTTTAAATATTCTATAGAATTCTGCCATGAAACCATCTGGACCCGGGCTTTGTTTAGTTGTGAAGTTTTTAATTACAACTTCAATTTCCTCAAATATTATGGGTCTGTTTAAACTGTCAATCTCTTCTTGGTTAAGCTTTGTTGGTTCCCAGGATTTCGGATAGTCATCTATTTCTCTTAGGTTTTCAAATTTAGTGGAGTATAGTTTGTTGAAGTATTCCTGTATGATTGGCTGGGTCTTTTCTTTGTCTGTTGTGATGTTTCCCCTTTCATCATGAATACTATTGATTTGGAGTTGCTCCCTCCTTTTTTGGTTAACTAGGCTTCTAGGTCTTTCTATTTTGTTTATCTTTTCAAAGATCCAGCTTTTGGATTTGTTGATTTTATGTATTGTTTTCTTTGTTTCTATTTCATTGATTTCTACTCTGATTTTTGTTATTTCTTCTTGTCTGTTGGGTTTAGGGTTCATTTGTTGTTGTCTCTCAAGTGTTTTTAGCTGCAGTGTTAGATTTATTTGTTCCCTTTCTAGTTTTTTTTAATTTTATTTATTTATGTATGTGTATGAATGTACTGTCTGCATGCAAGTTTGTGCACCCGTTTCGTGCAATGCTGCGGAGGTCAGAAGAGGGTGTCGGATTCCCCTAGAATTGGAGTTCTCCTGGAATTGGAGTTTCAGACGGTTCTTGGCCGGCATGTGGGTGCTGGGGATCGAACCCGGGTCCTCTGTAAGAGCGGTCAGCACTCTTAACTGCTAGGCCATCTCTCCAGCCCCCCCCCCTTTCTGTTTTTTTTTTGATATGGGCACTTAGGTCTATAAATTTCCCTCTCAAGACTGGTTTTAAAGTATCCCACAGGTTTTGTTGTGTTGTATAGTCTTTTTTATTCAGTTCCATGAATACCATTATTTCACTCTTTATTTCTTCCCTGACCCATTCATTATTCAGGATTGTGTTCTTTAGTCTCCATGTATTCTTGTAGCTAGTCAGGCTTATTCTGATGTTCATATTGAGCTTTATTGCACTATGGTCTGCTAGAATGCATGGAATAATTTCTATCCTTTTGTATTTGTTGAGGTTCCTTTTGTGCCCCAGTATGTGGTCGATTTTGGAGAATGTTCCATAAGGTGTTGGGTAGAAACCATATTCTTTGGTGTTTAGGTAGAATATTCTGTAGATGTCTGTGAAGTCCATTTGGTGTATTGTATTGTTCAGTTCTAATGTCTCTCTATTTTTTGCCAGTTGATCTATCCAAGGGGCTCAGTGGGGTGTTGAAGTCTCCCACTATTAGTGTGTTAGGATTAATCTGTGTTTTGTGGTCCTGAAGAGTAGTGTTTATAAAGTAAGGTGCACCAGAGTTTGGTGCATAGACATTTAGGATTGTGAAGTCTTTGTGGCTCATTGTTCCTTTGACAAGGATGTAATGGCCCTCTTTATCTCTTCTGATTAATTTTACTTTGAGACCTATTTTGTCTGATATTCAAGTAGCCACCCCAGCTTGTTTCTTGGTACCATTCTCTTGGAATATTTTTTCCAACCTTTCACTCTAAGATGGTGCCTGTCCTTGAGGGTGAGATGTGTTTCTTGTAGGCAGCATATAGAAGGATTCAGTTTCCTAATCCATTCTCCCAGTCTATGCCTTCTGATTGGAGAATTTAGACCATTAGTATTTAAGTTTATTATTGAGAGATGTGTGTTCCTTTCTTTCACCTTATTTTTTGTTATCATTCTTGGTCTATATTTGTATATACTCTATTATGATTTTGTTGCTTTCTCTCTTTAACTGCTTAGGGATAGTTGCTTTCCTCTGTTCATTGTATTGTTTAGAGGATTTTCTGAAATGTTGGTTTCTTAGACATATATTCTTTCATCTTATTCATGTTGTGAAAGAGTCTTCATTCTCCTTCAACTATAATTGACATTTTTGCTGGGTATATTAGTCTGGGTTGCCATCTAAAGTTGCTTAGTTCTGGGAATACTTTGGTCCACATTCTTCTAGCTGTCATAGTTTGCACTGAGAAGTCAGCTGTGATTCTGATGGGTTTCCCCTTATATGTAACTTGTTTTTCTCTTATGGGTTTCAGTATTTTGTATTTGTTTGACCATCTAGTGTTTTAAAATTATATGGTGTGGGGAATTTCTTTCCTGGTCCTGTCTGGATTTCTATGTGCTTCTTGTATTTGTATGGGTTTGTCTTTTTTCAGTTTGGGGAAATTTTTTCTATTATCCATCCTAGTGAAGATCTGGTCAATAGTGTTGTCTTAGGATTCTTCTCCTTCCTCTATCCCTATGATGTGGAGATGTGGTCTTTTCATAGTGTCCCACATTTCCTGGTTGTTCAACACTTGTGTTTTTTTTTTTTTTTTCATTATCTTTACTTGAGCATTCTAGTTGGTCCATGTTATCCTACAGGTCTGATAGTCTTTTGTCTGCTTATTCCATTCTGTTTCTGAGGCTTTTTCCCATCTTTTCCTGTTGACTGGATGAATGTTCAATTTCCTTTTTCATTTCATCCTGTGATTTCTTTAGTATTTCCACTTCCTTCTCGAGCCTGTCATTCTCATCTTCTAGCTCCTTGGTTCATTGGTCATTTTCTTTTTGCATTTCAGCCTGGGATCTTTTCAGCATTTCCACTTCTGGAGTTTGTCATTTTCTCCCTTTATTTATTTGCAACATTTGTCATTATCTCCCTCTGTGTCCTTCTTGAGTTTTTCAATCTCTCCCCTTAGTTCTTTCCAAAGTTTTTCATTATCACCCTCTTGGTCCTTCTTGAGTTTTTCATTCTCTTCCCTTAGTTCTCTAATTTCTTTGGCTATGTCCACAGTTGTTCTTCTAAGGTCTGTGTCTTGGTTTCCTTCCAGGGAAATCTCATTGTAGGAATCTTTTGTAGAGTTGGTAGAGTTCGGTGTGGATTTATTATGAGCTTTTCCCATGTTTTTCTCTTTGTGTCTTTGGCATGTGGATTTGTTTGTTTATTTATTTATTTGGATTCTTGTGCCTCAACTTTGGCTGCACAGGCTATAATCACTAATACTGCACCTGCTACATCCTCTGCACCACGATTCCCCCAGGCTGAGGGTGGGGGGGCACCAGGGGTGGGCTGCTACCTTGGCAATGCCGGTAACCTGTTGGCCAACTCACACTACGTGCTGGACATACGGCGTTGTTGTGCTGTGTGTGCATCTAACTCTGCCCATGTCCCATGTCACACACTGGAACCCTAAGGTTGGGTGGTCCCGGGTAATACCAATCTTCCACATTGCAGAGGGGTGCCCAAAGGACCAAGGTAGGCAGGGATCACCTGGTCTTTCACAGGCTGATGTTGTGCAGAATGCAGGTGAATTCCACTCATGCCACGTGCTGGGCACACACTGGTCTATCTTTTAGCTTTGAGACAAGCATTCATTATATAGCCTAGTCTGGCCACAAATTTGTGATATCCTTGCTTTTAACTCATGAATCCTGAGATTACAGTACATACCACAAGACCTAGCAACATCTTTTTATTATTAATGGTATAAAGATAATGTGATCCTAGACACTTTGAGGAGGGAGTAGAAAGTGAAAATAATTTTTCATAGATGAAAAATCAAGAATGAATTGAAGAACTAAAATATATACAATATTTAAGACTTATTCCAGTAAGCTAAAGAAAGCTCTTATCAGACTTTTCCTTGTCTCTTTCCTCCAAATACAATCAAACATTAACTTCACTGCCATCAATAGAGCTACCACCATGATTATCATTATGGAAATGGATTTGCCATCCATCCAACTATTGTTTTGTATTCTGAAGTCCAAACCTCAATTTTTGCAACTTCAGCTAGTCATTGGTTCAAGGCAGAGCCTACACATAATCATTGATTCCTTCTTCCCATCTGTACATTAAATACAATGTTAAGACCTGTTAATGTGAAGCCTGAAATAATTCCTAAGCTTGTAATTTCCCTTCATTTACTGTAGAGCAGGCTGGCCTTGAACTCACAAAGATCCACCTGCCTCTGCCTCCCAAGTGCTAGGATTAAAGTCATGTGCCACCACGCCCGGCTCCATTGTAATTCTTATACGGCATTCAGAGTAAGATTTTCAAAACAAATTTGATCATGTCATCTTCTTCAATATCTTTCAGTGGCTTCTTACTCCCTTCAAGATATTTCTAAATTTCTTAACAAGGCCCTGCATTATTTTGGCCCCTGCTATTCATCTCCTTCAATTATCTTACTTTTTATTCCGAATGTCATCTACTGAGCTCTTCTCTCCATAACCAATTTATTAATCCCTTTGTTGACTCAGGAACCTGTTATTTTTTCACCCCATGCTCTTTACCCTAAATAGTCACATGACTAGAACTTCATTCTTTGTGTTTCAAATGAAATGTCACCTCTTTAGAAAGACTTTCCTTAACTATGCTGCTAAAGTTGATCAGTATCTCCTCATAACCCTTCTCTAGCACATCAATTTATGACCACCCAGCACAGCATTAGCTGTGTCTTATAATAATATATTTATTATACTAGCTTGTTACTCTTGTTCCTCAACAGAGTGTAAGGTATAATAGGATAGGACTACATAGTCTTATTTGGCATAATAGTGGGTATTCAATAAATAGTTGTTGGTTGAATGAATATAAGAGCATTTTTTTAATATGCCATGTCAAAATAATACAACCAAAACATCAGAGCACCCTCATAAGCCACTTGATAGACATAGGGTTTGACAGACAACACTGAAGGAAACAAAGTTGCAGAAATTTATACAAAATATTGATTAGATTTTAGAATTCAATATTAACATATGTGCAAGTAAAGTATGTGTATAATGTGAGTAGTGAGAAAGAAAAAATATTTTTCCAAATATTACTATGATTCTGAAATCTTGACCTCAACTTCTGAAAGCATTCATTGATAACACTGAATTCTAGTTTCTTTCCTAGATTCTAGGGGAATAGAGATCCCATTCTAAGACATGATTTAAAAGACTTGTAGAAACATTTGAGAAATGTGCTGAGGATCACTACTGAAGCATCATCCAGATAGTGAAAATAATGTATATGCAGATACAAGAATGGTTAAGCAGCATGCTAAACTCAGAACATTTCAAATCACTTACTATAAGTGGAACATTGTGTGGAAGTGAGGGAGTAGCAGGTATAAATGTTGTGGGGACGGAAATAAAAATGAATGTACCATTGGAAAACATTAAATGGCCACAAATTTACATTATTTTTATATCTGGGATACAACACAGAGATGAGGATAAGCCTAGTTACAGGAAGATTAAATAGGAAGTTATTACAATAGATCAAGTACTCTAGTTTTTCAGATTCAATGATGAATTACAAACAGTTGAATTTCAAATTTCTAGGATATTTTATCAACAATACTCAAATGGTTATATTTGGAATATACAGCAAAAAATATCCTGGAAACAGTAAAAATTCTGTAAAGTTGCAGGATGCAAAAAGAAACACACAAAAATTTGGGCCACTATGGTAAGATTAGATTTCAAATTAAGTATTAAAGGATCAGAGGGTCAAGTTCCTTGCCACCAACCATGAGGACTCTAATTCAACCCCTGGAACACATATACTACAAGAATAGAATGGGCTCCCAAGTGTATTTTCTGACAGCCACACATGTGCATACCATGCTCAATGCCCTCCAATAATAAATAAGCATGTAATTTTTAAATTTCATCACTTTTTATAGAATTTTGTAGAATTTCATACAATATTTTTTCTTTCTTTTTATTTCTTTTTTCTCATGGCAATTTCCTCATGACAGTTCAGTAGAGGGAGCCAGTTTTCATCATGTACATACAATATATTTTTATCACATTTATACAAACTCCCTCTATCTGCACCATTCTTATACCCATCCTACTGGATTTCATATACTCTATCATATATATCAAGGCCTGTTGAGTCAGGTTTGTGTTCCCAAATGTCATTCAGTGTGCATCTATCTGCTGGAGCCTGGTCAATTTATTTTTTAATCTATATTTCTTGTATACTTTAATAAAAAGCTGCCTTGAAAGATATCAAAAGAACAATTCCATTTTTTTGGTCTTTTTGAGACAGGGTCTCCTTGTAGCCCCAGCTGTCCTGGAACTCACTCTGTAGACCAGTCTGGCCTTGAACTCACAAAGATCCGCCTGCCTCTGCTTCCCAAGTGCTAGGATTAAAGGTGTGCGCCACCACGCCCAGCAATTCCATTTATTTTTTAACAGTCAAACTAACTTTTATTGGAAGATAAAGATTCAGGCAGCTCATATTTGACAAAGGGGCCAAGAAGACTCAGTGGAGAAAAGACAGCATCTTCTGCAAATGGTGTTGGCAAAACTGGATCACCACTTATAGAAGAATAACACTAAACTCCTACCCGTCGCCCTGCACAAAAATTAACTCCAAGGGGATCAAAGACCTCAATGTGAAACCCAAAACTCTGAAAGTGATAAAAGAAAATGTTGGCAGCAACCTACAAAATATAGATGTAGGAGTAGACTTCCTAAATCAGACAGCAGCTGCACAGGAAATAAGATCAACAATTGACAAGTGGGACCTCAATAAACTCAAAAGCTTCTGTACAGTGAAAGAAACAATACATGAAGTAAAGGGAAAACTGACAGAGTGAGAGGAAATATTCACTGCTGATACAATTGACAGAGCATTAACTTCCAGAATATATAAACTACTCAAAAAACAAAGAACTAAGAAAAGAAATGACTCATTCAAAAGATGGAGTTAAGAGCTGAACAGATACTTCACAAATGAGGAAATAGAGATAGCTGAAAATCATCTTAAAAGTGTTCAACATCGCTAATAATTAAGGAAGTGCAAATTAAAACCACTTTAAGATATCATCTCTGATAAGACCGGTTAGGATCAAGAAAACAAATGATTACCAAATGCTGGAGATGTTGTGGGGAAAGAGGGACACTCATCCACTGCTGGTGGGAATGTAAACTCATACAACCACTATGGAAAGTAGTGTGGAGAACACTTAAAAGACTCAAAATGAACCTACCACCTGACCCAGTCATATAATTCCTGGATATATACCCACAAAACTCATCCTACAGCAGAGATTCATGCACAGCCAGGTTTATTGCAGCTCTCTTCACAATAGCAAAGAACTGGAACCAACCCAAATGCCCCTCAACTGGCGAGTGGACAGAGAAAATGTGGTACATCTACACAATGGAGATTTATACAGCGGTAAAGAAATATGGCATCATGAACTTTGCAGGTAAATGGATGGAACTAGAAGATATTATGCAAAATGAAGTAAATGTAATTTCAGAAAAACAAATGACAAATGGTATGCCTCATTTGTGGATGCTAGCACCAAGCACCTAGCTTTAAGGCAAACTGAGCAAGGTCAATGATATATTCCTCTTTATCTGAAAACAACTGTGCTCTTATAACGTGAATTCCTTAACAGGCTCTAGAATTATCCTACCACTTATTTTCAGACTTCGTAACCTTGTACTTCACTTCTTTCTGTTCACATTCCATAAACTAACCTGTAAGTAGGTGATCATATAAAACTTTAAGGAAAGTTAAAAAAATGAAAGTTTGCTGTGTGTCTAAGAAAGAGGAATACATTGCTGAAAACAGTGTGCTCCTGCTAGTGAATTGATTTTTAATGTATATTTTTGTTAAATTTTAGTGTATTTCATACAATAGACCTTAATCATATTTAGATCCCTCAACTATCTACTTACCACCCTAGACCACCACATAATTTCATAAATTCTGTCATACATGTTAAGGCCTATCAGATCCAGTTTGTATACCCAAATGTCCTGCAGTGTGAGTTGATCCACTACCTCCTGGTCAGCCTATCTAGTCACTCACTTAAAGAAGACTGACTCTCCATAATCCAGCAGTAGTCAATAGGCTACTCAAGGAACATTGACTTGTTCCTCAAGTAATTTTGGGACCTCCTGCACATTTCCACAGCTATATGCTGGTGTTTATCTGATTGAATTTGCATGGTTCTTGTTCATTATTTGCCTAAAGAAGATTAAGACCTCTGAAAGGAAATATCCCAAGCTCCTGATGACATATGCATATAGTCATCATTATAATTGCTTAATGCCAGTAAACCTATAGATGCTGAAAGACAATAATTATGCTTTTTAGGGATTTCAACTAGATATTAAGTGTGGTTAATGTTCTGCATACATTAGTAAATATCTTTTCTTTCAATCAGTGTGCTTAACAAACACAAATAGAAATTACTATAGGAAGTTTCTAGACCACTTAGATATCACAGGAGATGGGATTTTTTTGATTGAAATGTGTCAGTGTCCAGAAAAAATTTCAGATCTTCATTTCAATCTACATATGTGTAGAAACATTCATGAACTATTAAATTATATTTCCCCAGCAGGAACAGTAGTGAAATGTGTAGTCATTGTGCTTATATCCCCAAATGGACCTGGAAACATACCTCTAGAATATAACTTTAATAAAACTGGAGGAAATTTTGAGGGTCTAGGAAAATGCCTTTTAGTCATAAATTACGAACAAATTTGAATAAGTCATCTGACCTAAATTCTTAGAAATGCTACAATTGGGCTGAAAAGATTGTTCAGTGGTTAAGAGCACCAACTGCTCTTACAGAGAACCCAAGTTCAATTCCCAGCACCCACATGGCAGCTAATGACCATCCTTAACTACAGTTCCAGGGGAATCTGACCCCTTCCATTGACTTCATGGGCACTGCATGACACAGTTGAACTTACAAGGGTGAGGTAATACACTCATCCACATAAAATAAAAATAAAAAATATTTTTTAAAAGAAATTCCATAACTTCTATCACATTCTGGGGAATTTTAAACTCATCCTTAGGATTTAAAATGCAATATAAATTGAGGTAAATTCTTACACAGTTAATAGAGAAATAGGTTTTGTATTAGGTACTATAAAGGTGATGGGGGAGAAGGCTTTGATTGAAATATCACTGTACAGCTGGGCATGGTGATGCACGCCTTTAATACTAGCACTTAGGAGGCAGAGGCAGGCGGATCTTTGTGAATTCAAAGCCAGCCTGGTCTACAGAATGAGTTCCAGGACAGCTGGGGCTACAGGGATACCCTGTCTCGAAAAGACCAAAAAAAAAAAAAAAAAAAAATATCACTGTACATCAAGTAGCCCTCATTGTGATCCTAAAGGCAGTATTCAACCATTTGCCACTAAGTGAATATTTCCATGATCTGGAAATGAACAGTCCCAAATTTCCCTTAGCTGACAACTGGTAAGAACTGTATAGAGAAGCTACAAACAGAAAGGCATATACAGGCAACATTCCAGATATGTGTGTTTGTGTGTTTCTATTAAATGTGTCGTTTTCACTCCAAAACCAAACAAAAATGACATTTTTACTACAAATACCTTCTTTCAAACACAGCATTGTCTGAAATACTAAACACAGATATTGGCCATTTAAAAGTGAAAGTAACATGTTCTAAGGCACAAAAGTGTAGATGTCAATGTTGTTTTAGTTTGCCAGTAAACAAGTAAAACAACCAAAGGCCTAAAATAATCCCCATACCTCTTTAAAAATAATTTGCAATCCAGGTCATAATATCCTTGTTTCATTCTTAACTAATATTAGAAATTCAGGCCTTGAAAAGAAGAAAATTACTTGAGTTTGCCTTCCATATAAATAAGATATATTTCCAGATTCTATTAAGTCATACATACAATTGTATTTCAGATAAGAAAAACCATGCTTCATAATTTAAGTGCAACAGTGCTTCAGTTTCGATATTATCATAAGGATATTACTTTTGTTCACAGTGTTATCTGACCTTCATGCAGAAACTGATTAAAATGTTTTCCCCTTACAACAAAGACAACTGTAAATGAAAGCTGAAAGGAAATATATGGCCTAACATCATTGTACAGAGTGCTGTCCTGTTTAAATAAAACACCACCTCAGAAAGAAACATAGGAAGACTCATTTCTTTTCCTACAATCAACACAATTGCTTTTTACACAAAGAATATTTTATCATTCATGACATCAAGTTGTCACTTCCAGAGACAACTTCAGTCTAGCTTGGTTGAGTATTTTATATAGTTTATTCACAAGTATTATTTCTATTGGAATGACTGATGACTTACAGCTAGTACAAATGTGGAAAGAAATTGATAGGCTTTTTAAATGACATATGCATGATAGGGAGGCTAAGGGGTTCAATAAAATAATTGTTCCTTTTGCTTTTCTGTAAATTTTTGGTGGTGATGGGGCTTGGACAGATGTACATTTTCTTAGCTTCTCCTTGCCTTTTTAATGGTAGCTCAATATTAGTGATATTTTCAGTTATTCAAATGACAACTGCAAAGTCAAAGGAAAGAATGGAAGCAGATCAACCAGCATGCCTTGACTCATAAAACAGAAAAAGGAAGATGGTTTCTAGGCAAGCCAGAATAACTTCACATATTTTTATTTTCCTTGTCTGTGTATGTTATCTCTTCATGCACACACAACACTGAGGAGACCTGTATCCCTAGAAATTACTAGCATTGAGGAAAATTTTCTGGCCTAGTAAAACCTTACATAATATTGATCAATAGCCTATATGTCATTAAGGATTCTTGGTGAGATTTAAAGAAGGGAACATCAACAAATTGAGTACATGGAGAATCTTGTAAATCAAAATTTAAAACACAGAATCATGGACGTTTAGAAGGGAGCTAAGTAATCTTGAAAAATCTACTCATTTGGGAGGGTGGAGCGATGACTCAGCAGTTAAGAGCACTGGCTTCTCTTGCAGAGGACCTTGGTTCAATACCCAGTACCCATATAGCACCTAACAACCATCCATAACTCCAGTTCCAGGGGATCCAACAACATGGGTTCATTTGTGATTTTTTTCTTTCATTTTATTTGCTTTACTTTTTTATTGAAATTTTATGTGTTTCATACATAATTTTTCAATCAGTCTTAATCACCTTTATACCCACTTCTCCCTTGTCACCCTCCCACAAACTTCCCCACCCCCCTCCAGAGTTCATGTATTCTGTCATTTGTGCTAGAGTTCATTGCCTCAAACTACTGTCCATACCCATTCCTGAGTGCCAGCTCATGCCCTGAGCTCTAGTCAGCCTATCCAGAGTCCCTTTCCTAAGGAATGCCAGAGCCCACTCAGTAGAAGGAAATTCGTGTGTGGTATTGTTAACATAGCCAGATGGACACAACTTGAGAGGTGGTAGATCTTAGAAGAATCCCCAAAAGAAGTATCCTTACATTTACAGACAAATATACCAGACCACTCAGAAAAGAAGCTTCATTTGAACCAGATGAGAATAGTACAGAGTCCCACAATTGAACATATGCAAACGTGGTCTGTGAATTGCTCATGCCTTGGTGATACCTCTACAATGCAACCTCTACACATAAGTCCCAAACATCATAGAACAAGGTCCCAAGAAGGCATTAACTACCTCTTGATTCATGTTAAGGAAACTCCTCCATGCAACAGGAGACCAGGAACCCAAAAGGGCCTGAGTGGCTAAACCTTGAAGATTAGGAGTCTACAGAGTGCGGTTCCAAGGACAGGTTGCCTATATTCAGCTTCACCCACCCAGGGCTCCGGGAGCATTTCAGAAGAAGGGGTGGAAAGATTGTAAGAGCCAAAGAGGGGATACAAGACCAAACATGGGTGCTCTTATATACATGCAGGCAAAACACTCATACACATGAAATAAAAATAATAAGTGAAATATTTTTTTTTAAATCTACTTACTTTTAAAAAGTATAGGACAACTATGGACAAAAGGGATCTCTATTATACCATATGTTAGCTACAAATGTAGCTATTTGTGAAACACAGCCTCCTGAAACATGTCCTAGCACTCTTTAGTCATTCACCATTCTTTGTAAAATTCAGATCATAGTTTGCCTCTCTTGATACGTGTTTTGCTTTAAAAAGTAAGAACTCTACAAGCTGGTATACCTATATTGAGCATTACTGATGCAAATTCAGATTCTACTTGGATGAAGAGCAATACAATGTACTGTTCCTGTCATATTTTTGAGAATGTTTTATCTGGATAAGGACAAATAGTATATTTATTACAGAAATAATGATTTTCAAAAGAATAGTAGTATTAAAAGCTTTGTGGCAAAATATTCAAAACAAATCTTGTGTGTCAGGAATAAAAACCCAATTTATCCTAATACAGATGGAAGAAAGAGAGTGACTAGTGTATTAATTAGAATTTCTTTATATTCTATTGTTAATGCTAACAATTTTTTGAACAAAAACCTCCCACCTTCATTAGTGTCAATAAACAAATGATAACTTGTTAAAATTACACTGAATCTTTCATTTTACTCTAGGAACAAAGGCTCAGTCTGATAACAGGTCTGAGTAAAGGGTCCTAGCAAGACAGACAGGTGGTCCACTTTCCCAGCACAAACAATTCAATCTGCTCCTTTCTCTTTTCTCTGTTGTTTTTTAAAACTTATTTTCAGTTTTTAATACTTTATTATTTTTATTTTATGTATATAAGTGTACCCCCTGCATGTATATAAGTCCACAAATGTTATCCATTGTCCACAGTGATCGGAAGAGGGCAGTGGATCCCCTAGAACTGGAGTAACAGAAGGTTGTTAGCTGCATTGTCGGTGCTGGGAACCAAACCCAAGTCTTCTGAAACAGCAGCCAGTGCTCTTAACCACCAAACCATCTCTCTAGCCCCCCTATTTTCAGTTTTTTAAAAATCATTTTAGGCTGCATACCATATCATACTTCATGTACTTGATAAAGGTGTATTTTCACCAAAGATAGCAATCCACTTTGAGTTTTCATTCACAACAAACATTTTTGCTAATAATTACCAAAGTGAGTCTCCATGTCACAAAGTGAACAAAAACTGCATAAAATCAAATATTACTAAGTGAAGAGGTTATGCTTATGTGGCACAAAAATATCAAACTAACCTCAGAATATTTTCTCAATACCTCTAAAAGACAGACTATAAAACAATTGTATTTGATATCAAAAAATTATTTTTTGCCTTCATAGAAAGCATGTCATCAGGGCTGGAGACATGGCTTAGAGAGTAAGCACACGTGCTGCTATTGCAGAGAACCTAGATTTGAATCCCTGCACCAACTGAGTAGCTAGCTTTTAACCATCTATAACTCCAGTTTCAGCGGAATCAAATGCCCTTTTCTGAACTCTGAGGGTGACAGGAACACATATAGTACACATACATACATGCAGGCAAACACATACATAAAATAAAAATAAATAAATAAATCTTAAGAAGTCATAGCTTCCACATAATCTTTGCCTTTAAGACTCCCACTGCATACCTACTTTTAGAAACATGGTTCTTCCTTACCCAACCACAATCACCTGCCAACATTTATTCAGCCATGATTAGGTTCTGCTGCTCATTTCTATAGATCTGTACTGAGGTTCTGTCTGTCAGAGCTTGCATGAGTCTTGTGTATGCTGATACCAAAGCTGTAGTTTCATATGAACATGTCTCAAGAGCTTGTAAGATTCATTTCCATTTGGTCTTGCACCACCTTCCTGGCTCTTAAGGGGCTCTGGAAAGGCTGACTAGAGCTCATGGAATGACCTGCCACTGAGAAGTGGGCAGGGAGAGTAGTTTCCACAATGAACCCTAGCACAAATGACTGAATGTGTGAACTTCAGGGGTGGGAGACGGGGCTGCCGGATGGTGTCTAAGGAGTAGCAGGAATAAAGGTGATTAAGACTGATTGAAAAAACTATGTGTGAAACACATAAAATTCAATAAAATGCATAATAAAAAAGAAATACAGTTGGCACAAAGTAAACATTCAGTTATTGAAACAATAATGTTTACTGTTATTTACAAGTCTCCACTGTACTTAACCCCCCTACTGGATGGTGGGACCCATGAGCTGTGTGGGTTTGGGCACAACTGCTCGTAAATTGGTTTTACATGAAGGCTGCTTGTACTCACAGATTATCACCTACTGTTAAAAAAAATGAAAACAAAACAACAACAACAACAACAAAAAAAGAAACAGAGAAAGACGCAGAAAGGTTATGGCAGAATGCATGATCTGGGATGGGTAGGGGTGGGGTGGGGGGAAGGGAAGGGGATATATGCCTGAACTGAATTGGAAAATGATGTATGAAATAAACAAAACATCAATAAAAAAATTTAAAAAAAAAAGAAGTGTAAAAACCTGTCCAAACAAATACAAATTAAGGGTTGCTTGTATGAAATTCTTTGGAGCATAAATTTTACACTTTTCAGGACTTTTCAGACTTTAAAATACTTCCACATAGTATTCCAATTAAGGCTGAGTTTGTATGTCCCCCAAATGCAAATCTTTTAGCATTCAACCTATAACTTCTCGTCTTCAGGAAGCTATCCATCATTAACCCCATTTTGTTTACTTAACATTATAACATGTTATTCAAAATAAATAATGTCAAAACAATTCTTTACTCTCCAAACTAGATTTTTTTCCTACAGTACTTGAAAAATCTTAGAAAGACCAAAACTCACCTGGATCTAAGGTAATTTTTTTTCTGTGTTCCACAAGTTGATTTAAACCTATAGTCCTTACCCTGGAAATAATCATGCCTCTATTGTACAGGTGGACATATTTTGCCAGGTAAATCATTATTGTTGTTGCTTCTGGGTTGCACAGCTGGGTAGGATCCTTGATAATGATTAATTTTCCACCCCATCAGCTTGAATAGCACTTTCTAAAACTATGAAAGCTAGCTTAGTTTTCTATGCCTTCTAACCCAAGTGTATGGTAGCTCTAACAATAAGATGTTATACTACTGTACTGATGAGCAACCAAGACCTTACTAATAACATGGAATGCTTTGGAGTTCCCTGGTGCCACCCTGATCAACAGCTTGTAGGAAGGTATCCAACATTTGGAACTAGGATTTTCATTTAATAACCTCTTGCCTCTAAGATAAACATTATCTACCAGTTCATGGTGTTTCCAGTCAAAATATTTAAAAATATGTATGTATTTTAATAGTTACAAAATAGTAGGATTCTATAGGAATTTTTAATATATCCCTTGCTTTGATTACACCATCCTCACTCTTTTCTTTCCCATTTCCCTTTGTTTACTTCTATCCAAGCTTAAACTTCTCCACTACCAGTCCCCCCACCACACACATTCCATCTACTTTTAATGTCACATGTATTCCTAACTTGAGGCCCATTGAACAGGAAAGGACTCAGACTTGTTACTGTAAACCTGGTCAAGAACCTGTTGCTGGGAATATGATAAGTCCTACAGGAGAATCTACTCAGTTGCATTGCTAAACTAGCATGTCAAACTACATTCTGAAGACTTACTTTTATACCTATAAATTAATGCAGTTTTCATTCTTCATCAGAATTTTTTATTCTGCAGTAGGCAATGGTAAATCCAGACTCAACAGCTGGTTCAAATACTTAGGCTTATGCAGGACATGTATACCATTTCCCCAAGGTGCATTGAACATCTCAGAGTAGAGAGCAGAAGGAATCTAAGACTTGGAAGATGAAGAGGAGTGTTGTGAAACAATGTCTTCTAGACTAGAAAAGACCAGTGCACTGTTGAATTCACTACAGTCATAGTTAGCTATACACAACCTATACAATATTGGGACTATTATCACTTAATCATGAAGGTGAATCACTCACTGAGGGTCTATGGACAGATAATGCATATTGGGGGAAGGGCTATCTATCTTCTGTGGTATAGCTACTGATAGATTAATAATCCATGTTCCAGTAAATAATCTTGGCACATGCTCATGCAAGCAAATTTAAATGCCCTAGGTGGAAAAAGACATCAAGGTAGGAAGGAAATGGTTAGGAAAGAAGTTTCATTGGGAGAGAGGGGAAATGAGAGAGGGTATGGAGATTTAAAAGCCTAAAACTCAGAATATACATGTATGAAATTGTCAATGAATTTTAAGTTACTTATAAAGTGAATTTCTGGGCACAAAATTATGTTTTCCTACAAAACTAAGCTAAAGATCTTGACTTTCAGTATTTTTGGTTTCAAAATAGTAGACTTTCAATAATATTCTTTACTGATTTCCAGCTCATAACAAATACTACTTTATCCTAGATATGGCTTGAACTTCAAAAATATACAGATAGATGATAAATACATGCACAAATTCCTCCCTTTTATACACCCATGAGAAAATGCATTGATGTTTCCATTGATTTGAAAAGAAATGGTACTCAGAAAGCAAAGAAGTTGGAAAACTGGGCCTGGAAAGATGGCTTACTAGTTCAGAACACTGGATGCTCTTGCAGAGGACCCAGGTTCTACTCCCAGCACTGGCATAATGGCTAATAACTATGTGTAATTCCAGTTCCCAGGAATCCAATGTCCTCTTCTGACCTCTGCAGGCACTGTGTAACACAGGTGCACTCACATGCAGGCAATGCACTCATACAAATAAAATAAAAATAATAAATAAAAAGATGAAAAACGTAACTAGGTGTGTGTGGAGAGAGGGCAAATGAGAGACAAAGAGAATTAGAGAATGAGAGACAATATTGGAGTTAGGTATTAAGCCATGCAGAAGTTACTAGTTAGTATATTTTCAAAACGCCATAGAGACCTAGAGAATCACTATGAAAGGAAACTTCCATTTCTGCAATAAGTAGAGAGCCAGGTGTTGCACAGCATGGGCTAAGGAAAAATGAAGATTCAAAATTCCTCAAAGCTCTCATTTTTCTTCTTTCAGGTATGACAGAATGGAAATGTATTTCAAAGCAATAAGATACAGCATATTGCCACTAAAAAGAAATAAAAAAAATCAGGCTCATTAAGCAGCAGCCACATAATGAATGTCTAGTAGAAACTCAAAGCAATCCTACTTCCTTCTTCCTATACTTTTCAAGTGTCTATGTGATTAGGGCACATTCTAATGACATGAGGTCGAAGTGCAATTTCCATTGTCAAAGGTTATCTTCCCACATACTAAATTGCTTTTTCTAAATTCTGTGTCTAGAGACAATCTGGCAATATCTCCTGCAGCCACTTGCAATTACATGCCCTTGGGCAGAAGATAGAGGATACACACTTGTGCTGATTCATTTCTATGACTGAAAAATACTTTCTGGCTTGTGACTTATCCCACTGAAAGGGAGTCAGCAGCATTACCTATGTGGTACAGCTTTTCTAATAGTATTTCAACAGTCTTAAAATATTATAAGGATAAATATATATGGCAGAAAAGAAGCAGTGATAAATAATATGGTTCTTTCATAGCAGTGTTTCCCAAAGGGCAATATGCAGACTCCCTACATAAAAATCAACTTGGGTTATTTAAAGTTAAAATGCACATTCTTTCCCTACACCAGATCTAGCACAGTATATTTCATGTATACTATGGATGTTTCAAAGTGAGTTTGAGGCCATCCTGGGCTACATAAAACCCTATCTCACACATACAGACAACACAGAGACAGAAAAAAGAGAGAACATGTGTGAATATGAATATCATTGTCTATTGAAATATTTGGTAATTTGGAATTGCTGTCAGAATCCCCAAGGAGTTTTATTTGAACATGAATTCCCTTGGCTCTATCTCAGGCCTAATAAGTCAACACATTCTCAGAGAATAAGCCTGGGCTTCTTTGCTGGCAGTTGTGGAACACAATTTAGGTGATACTAGAAAGCCAGGAACTTCTAAACCCTTTCCTTGCATCATTCATCTAATCCCAGAAGACTTCTCAAAGTTCAGTACTCTTAGTGTTCTCGTTGTGCACTTAGAGTAACTGAGGCGTGCTCACAGAAGCTAAGTGACTTCCCAAGAGTCACAGAGCTAGTGGGGACAATACTAAATGGAGCGCTTAGGCCCTAGAAATTTACTTTTGAACTTTTCAGGGTCCTAACAGACTAAAAGCACTTTGACCCTCTCATATGACAAGAAGATAGGAAGACGGTGTCCTTCCCTTCACTTGGTTCAGAATTGAGGAGCTATTTGTCAATGACCTGAAAAGGCTTAGATCACAAATGAAAAGGAAAGTACATATACAAGACATACAAAATGTTTTAATCAAATACTTTCAGTATTTCTCAGATTAAAAAAATAAGGTGAGAAAATTGTTTTTAGAATTAAAGGAAAAAAAGCTCAAATTAAGGCTCTAGACTTTTTCCAATGCAAAAAATCAGGAAAAACTTCACAATTCAAACTGCTTTAAGTCAAATTAAAGCACTAAAAATTAATGCTTGCATGATAACCAATATGTTTGCCTTTATGGTCCAAAGAAAATTCTTACGATGTTCAGAAAAGTTCCTCATGACATGACAGCTGGATATTTGCAGGAAACGAAATTTCAGAATTCGAAAGGCAGTTGGATTAATAGCAATTATTTAATATCTGAGCAGACCACATATCATATGAACTTACATGAATTTAATCAACATCTCTCAACATATTGATCAGAGACTTTGTTTACTTTAATGGAATATGGGGGAAGCTTATTTCAAAGACAGAAGTACCTTCTGGGAAGCATAGAAGGATGAGCCAAAGGAACAGGAGGAAAAAATTTTACATAATAATGTCAACTATACACATTTTTCTCAAATTAGGATTCAATGTGTGCTGCCTTCAGCTCTATTCATATCAGAAACTCCTCTCTATACACACAGTCACCCTCTGATTTGCAATGCTCCTAATTAATCTCCCAAATTGCCTGGTTTAACTCTGCTACTACAGATTCAGTTATATCTTATGGTACTCAAAGAAAACACCAATAGAAAAACAAAATCATAAAACAAAGCATGTCTCTATCACCTTTAACCGTATTGAGGGTTGATGTATTGATTAAATCTCACCGTGGCCTCCAAAGTGAAAGGTTGCCCTGCTACCAGTCCATTTTATTGTTTCTTTTCCACAGCCCTTTCTGGCATTTCACTTTGTATGTTCTCCCTGTCATCTTTCTCCCACAGCGTCACCTCCTATATAAACATCCGTGTTCTGTCACAGCTCTTACATCTGAACAACTATTCATTTTATGAGCATTACAAGTAAAATACATGGTCCTTCAAGGAATATTACAGTTGTGCTTCAGGCCAGCATGCTTTATGATGTCAACAAGAAAGATCCATTAATTTACAGTTCTGTGCACAATAGGGGAGCTGTATAATATTCTACATATATTTAGTTCTCTGGAATGTAGCTTAATCAATATGGCACCTCAGGCAACCTGAAATACTGAAGGCAACATAAAAGAAAAGTTGTCAGACCAAGAAATTTTATGTCTGCTGATGGGGGTTTAACTGCTTTGGAAGTTACAGGATATATATATATATATATATATATATATATATATATATATTTTATATATTTTTTGTTTTTTGTGGTGAGTTTTTTTTTTTTTTTAGATATAAAATATATATATATATATATATATATATATATATATATACTG
>VZQC01013712.1:2630200-2667672 GCA_009823505.1 Rhizomys pruinosus
ATATATTTACTATACTCATATATATATATATATATATGAGTATAGTAAAGTCAATAATAGGAAAGAGTCAGACTGATGCATTTAAAAGGTATGGAGGGAGAGAAAAGACTTCTTAGGACCCCAAAGCAAGTTCCCAGGTTCCAATCCTTGTCTGCCAGCACTGAGCTCTGCTGTTACTTTCAATATTCTTTTCTATTTCAGAGTATAATGAGACAATTTTAAAATGAACATCTCACAATGGAAAAATCAGTACCACCTTGAGCCAACCACTAACCTTATCTTGTCTAAGGTTCAGCATTTGTCAAGTGGACTGGTACAGTTAAACTGCTTCCCTTTAGGTGCCTCTGAGCCCCATGGTTCCATGGTTTTTAGTACCATGTTTTGCTTATCTTAAAGAGCTGTTCTGAGCCTCAAGTGAATTACTTGATATACAAAAGCTGTAAAGTGCTATATAATATAGAAGTGTTTTAGATTATGGAACTTCAATACAACAACTCATATATCCTCTCCCAAATAAAAGAAATGCACTATGGGCTCCAATTATTCTCATGACAGATTTTTATTTTTTTTTAATTTTCATAAACAAAAGAACCAAAGGTTCAAATTATGTTCTTTACTAAGAAGACGCTAAGTCATTTAGAAATGCTGTATACATCTTGTGGTTATGCTATTTTTTAAATTTAATTTATTTTTGTATGTGTATGAATGTACTGTCTGCATGTAGGTTTGTGCACCCATGTTGTGCAATGCCACGGAGGTCAGAAGAGGGTCTCAGATTTCCCTGGAACTGGAGTTCTCCTGAAATTGGAGTTACAGACGGTTCTTAGCCGCCATGTGGGTGCTGGGGATCGAACCTGGGTCCTCTGCAAGAGCAGTCGGTGCTCTTAACCGCTAGGCTATCTCTCCAGCCCCTGGTTATGCCATTTTTTTTAATTTATTTTTATTGATGCTTTGTGTATTTCATACATCATTTTCCAATTCAGTTCAGGCATATATCCCCTTCCCTTCCCCCCCATTTTTTAACTGCTGTGTGGGGTCTCCTAAATAGCTTTGCCTATAGACAATAATAAAAAGGACTTGAAATCAATTATATTACATTTTTATCTGTATTCTGCGAGATATTTTGTGTGTATATGTTTGTATATGCATCTTTTCCTGTATACCACTAATCTCTTCAAATAGTTTACAAAGCAGCCATTAGTTTATAGATTTGGGCAGGTGATTAATATTTAGGCATTTGGAACTTCATGTGGTACCTGTCTGTTTGTATGTGACAAGGGGTTGCATTTGCATACTTCCCTCTGAAACTGTAGGAATGTAACATCCAGATAATCTTACTTGAACTATGATATATTTTTAGCTTCCCAAGAGAAACACTGTAGAAGGAAGACCTTCTTACATTAACCAAACATCCATTAAGAGCCAATAGGTGCTATATACTAGATTAATATTACAGAGATGAGAAAGAGATGCCCCTACCCTAAAAGTTCTTATATTCTAAAAGAAAGAGTCAGCTCCCATGACACTAAGAATTGCATTTCAGCATAAATAATAGAAATTAAAATTACACTTAAGTCATGGTCATGGAAAATCTGTGCCTGTAAAAGACAATCAATTTAAAGCATATCCTTAAAATGTTATTCCAGTCTAAAAAATACTTTCTACCTAAATCATTCTGCCTTAGGAGTATTCTGCATTCTCTTCAAGGTAGGCAATCTCTGCCATTATTTACAAAACTACAAAATCTAATAAGACCAAGGGTAGCCACGTCATTTTCTATGTTTTGCCAATGCACAGAAACCTTTGAATTTAATTAAAATGAATGCAACAAAATGTTTGCATGCTATCAATTAACAAATTCCTTTAGGGTACCCAATTAACTCATAAGGTGGACTCCTAAGTCCCACCTGAGTTAGAGCAAAGCAATACATGTATGTACTGAAAAACCCCTCATTGCTAAAACTGGCAAGATTTATGTTTCAATTTATATTTCAGTGCTATGGATCAAACCCAAGGCCTTGTGCATGCCAGACAAGTACTCAAAGACACAGTCACATCCCGAACGGAGATTACATTTATCCTATAGTCTGTTATAATTTCTTCTAATTTGGCAAATGGTCAACAAGTAATTTTACAGCTACCATTATAGATATTTGTATCTATACACATATTGGAATTACTGGGATATGGCTTGTATAGCATAAATTCTTCCATTGAAGGGGCATAATTATGTAATTTTTCGAACATCCACAGCTAGTAACCATCACAACTAATTTTTTACATTTTGTCAACCTAATGTAACCCCAATAATAATTATCAGTTTTGTCCTATTCACTCAAATTCATGCATCAAATTTACCCATTGGAAACTAATTTACCACCTCCACTGATTTCCCTATTTTGATCATTTCATATGAAGAAATATAATATGCTATTTAGGATCAACCTCCCTTAATTTAGCCTAATGCTTTCTAATCTCATCTATTCAATATCAGTGCTTAATTAATATTGCCATAAAATTCATATATATTCATATGTATATAACAATTCATTTATCCATTTATAAGTTAGTAGAAATTTGCATTGTTTCCACTCTTTTGCTATTATTTATAATCACTTCTTTATATCAAGCTCTAATGAACATGGATATCACTATACTCGCTACCAGATATTAAAAATACTACTCTATAATTTTAAAAATTATTTTTTCATTATTTTTGTGTATGAGTTGTTGACTGCATGAATGTGAGTGCACCCATGTCATGCAATGCCCAAGGAGATCAGAAGAGGGCGTCATCAGATCCCCTGGAACTCTAGTTATGAACAGTTCTTAGCCTCCAAGTTGATGCTAGGAATCAAACCCAGGTCCTCTGCAAGAGCAGCCAATGCTCTTAACTGCTGAACCATCTGTCTAGACCCTACTCTATTAATTCTTTTTTTTCTTTTTTTTATTTTTATTTTTTTATTTATTTTGTATGTGTATGAATGCACTGTCTGCATGCAAGTCTGTGCACCCGTGTCGTGCACTGCCACGGAGGCCAGAAGAGGGTGTCGGATTCCCCTGGAACTGGAGTCCTCCTGGAATTGGAGTTTCAGATGGTTCTCGGCCGCCATGTGGGTGCTGGGGATCAAACCCGGCTCCTATGCAAGAGCAGTCGGCGCTCTTAACCGCTAGGCCATCTCTCCAGCCCATCTATTAATTCTTATTACATTCATTTATTTATATGTGTGGATATGAGTGTGGATGTATATGTGCCATGAAGCTTGTGTGGAGGTTGTCAGAAAACAACTTTCAGAAGTTGGTTCTCTCCTTCCACCATGTAGATCCCAGGGCTCTAACTCAGGTCCACCATGTGGATCCCAGGGCTCTAACTCAGGTTCTCAGGCTTGGCAGCAAGAACTTATTGCCACTAAGCCATATTGTAAGCCCCTAAATAGTACTCTTTATAAGCTGGCTATTGTCCAATGTCTTCCCATAGCTCCAAAATAAAATACATATGGAAAACCTGGTATCCAACAGGCAGAAATTAGGGACTTATGAAATATTTTCTTTCTCCATTAATTATTGAATAAAAGAAATAATTTCTTCCATTCCACTTCCTTTATGCACACCCCTACCATAACTACCTGGATAGCATGTCAGAGCTAAAAAGATTATGGAGTCTAAAGTTTCTCAAAATGGGGTTCAAGAAACACTTGTATCAGAACCACCAGGGAAGCTTGCTAAAAATAGATATTTCTGTCCTCCTCCTTCTCCTAGATAATCTGATTCAATAAATCTAAGTGGGAGGCCATAAGAAAATGCCTCTCTAGTAACACCCCAGGTAACTCAAATGCATACTAAACTTCAAAAATCATTGCTTTAAACCATTGTTCCCACTCTATTCAGGAAAAAAATTAGGTCCTTCTGGGCAAGTGCTGTGTTAAAGGTTACAGAGCGTGGTAGAAGTAGAATGACAAGTTGAGGTTAGAAATCTTAATGCAGTATTATCTGTTACCTTGACTACCTTTTGTTTTCATAACTCCCTTCTTGTCCCCAGGAATATACACCTTCCATACAGATTTGTTCCATAACTCTCAGTGTCTGATGCACTGTAAGTGTTCAGTAAAATTGTAATTTATTTAAGCTTGATCTTTTGTGAACTAAATGGCCAAGGGTCTCCTTAGGGCACTGTTTGCTAAAAGTATATAGTAACAAATACAATGCCAATGAATAGAATACCAGTCCCAAGGGGAGAACTTTGTGGTTCCTGACCCAAATGATGAAAAACTCCTAAGTGGAAAACCGTCTTCAAACATGGTCTTTGTTGACTAAAGAAACCCTGTAGTAACATTTCTGGCCCAAAGTCCTGAAACCACTCTGCCCGCCCACTGTGATCTATTTAAAGGAGACAGGTCTTTTTTTTTCCTTCTAAGAAACATTCTCTGCCAAGTTTTCTATCAGAAGGAAATTATAAATGACATGAACTACCACCATGACTAAAAGGTAGTGGAATTTTCTCTAAGTGACTGCTGCTATGCCTATCAAATAGTCAGTACAAACCTATTACCATGGAATAGAAAAAAATTGGGGCAGCCATTTAAATAACTTCATTTTATTTCATTTTTTAATTTTTTAATTATAAGAGTAGTGATTTATTGAATTTAAGGAGAGGCATGTGTGAAGAAAAGGATTATTAATCTTATCTCTTTCCCAATTCTCATCTTCTTCCCACAATGCATCAATCTAGATATGATCTAAAATTTATCTGAATCTTTGTAAACTAGATATGGCTCCTAACAGGTTATAGATAATAGATAGATAGAGATTATATATGATTATTATATATGTGTGGTGTGGGTGTGTGTGTGTTTGTGTGTGTGTATAGTTTTGTGTCATAGTCAATGCATGGTTGGTTTCAAAGTTAGATGGTTTGGTTTCACCCCATAACAGCTATTTCCAAAGCTCTATGAATTCAGGAAATTTACAAATTTTTGTTTTGATTTTTCTCTTCTGAAAAATATCACTAAAAATACTAACAATCTGAGGGAATGACTCAGTGACAAAATGGTTGCCCACCATGTGCAATGTCCTAGGTTTAGCCTCTTATATTACAAAAATTCTACCCACATCTCTCTCAGTAAGATAAAGTATGAGAATGAAATAATATATATTTCTATAGCTCTTTTTAAATTTTATTTATTTATTTTCTTTTTTTAAATTTTATTTATTTATTTTTTATGTGTATGAATGTAGTGTCTGCATGCAGGTTTGTGCACCCGTGTCGTGCAATGCCGCGGAGGTCAGAAGAGGGTGTCCGATTCCCCTGGAACTGGAGTTCTCCTGGAATTGGAGTTATAGACAGTTCTCAACTGCCATGTGGGTGCTGGGGATCGAACCCGGGTCCTCTGCAAGAGCAGTCGGCGCTCTTAACCGCTAGGCCATCTCTCCAGCCCAGCTCTTAGAACAGTGTTCAGAACTCTCTGTCAGAATCATTCATTAAAAGCTGTTAAAAGAACTGTGAAGTGAAGATAAAAGAATAGAATTTTCCAATTCTAGAAACTTTAAATAGATACAGTCTATAAAAACATTTGGGCACTGATCTGTCACTTCCTAGACAAGACTAGATGTGAACATATTGATGCTGAGTTTGGGTCAAGAACCAAGAAATCTGTTAGTTCTAAACAATTTCTTAAGTGGAAAGACCCAGATCATTACCCTAAAAATTTCCCTCCAGTGTGAATTTCAGTGAGTACAAAAAAAAAAAAAAATCTAATAGTGTGGAGGATGCAGAGAATGAATAGTGCTTTTGGATCTGGCAAGACTGTTCCCTGTATAGAGAGTGGTATTGGCAACTATAAATCTGTAGGAGACTGAGGAAGAGGCAGGGTAAGTCCATGTAAGATATGTTGCAATTGGTTCCAACTTAATAGCCCTAATCTTATTAAAACAAGAAATTATAGAATGTGGTCTTTTCCTTGTCAATCCCATCCAGAAGTACTGTTTAATCAGAGATTGGATCTGAAATCCTACAATAGATATATAAGTGCATAGAATATATAAAAATATGTTTACATTAAAAAAATGGGTCTTGGCACAAATGCCAGAGTATATAAACTCCAGTTGGGGGGGGGGCTGTGGAAGAGTGCTAATAGGGAAGGGGTTACAAAGGTGATTAAAATTGATTGAGGTGTTCTGTATGAATACACAAAAATTCATACTTTATTTGGTTGTGGATAGTTCATAGAAAGTTGTGTTTTAGAGTAAATATAAACCTACATCTGCCACATATGTGTTATTTCTTCTGGTTTATCATTCTGCTGTATGTTACACACACATGCACACACACACACACACACATATATATATATATATTTATGTAAAATTATCTATTGAATTTCTTAATTTTCTTTGTTATTAGAAAAAAAGTAAGTCTCTCAAGTTACTCTTATTTTAGTTACTTATTTTCCCTTCTACTTAAGTTTACATCTAATTTTGAAGAGTTTGCTTTGCAAATTATATAAGCATAATAGTCACTGCCACAGTATATTGAACAACTGAGCATTTAATTCCAAAATAAGCAATTACTATAAGTAAAATATTAATTTTCATACTTATTTGGGGAATTGTATACATGTAATTCTTGCATGTATGTAAGTGTATCAATGTTGTGCAATGACCCTGGAGATCAGAAGAGGGTGAGAATTCCCCTGGAAGTGTAGTTACAGACTGTTGTTGGCCATAATGTGGGTGCTCGGAATCAAACCTGGGTCCACTGTAAGAGCAGTCAGTGTTCTTAACCACTGAGCCATCTCTCCAGCAGTGTTTCATTTTTTTTTTAATTTTTTAATTAATTTTTATTTATTTCTGTATGTGTATGAATGTACTGTCTGCATGCAAGTCTGTGCACCCGTGTTGTGCAATGCCGCGGAGGTCAGAAGAGAGTCTCGGATTCCCCTGGAACTGGAGTTCTCCTGGAATTGGAGTTTCAGACGGTTCTTGGCCGCCATGTGGGTGCTGGGGATCGAACCCGGGTCCTCTGTAGGAGCGGTCAGCGCTCTTAACCGCTAGGCCATCTCTCCAGCCCCAGTGTTTCATATTTTTATATAGACCTCAACCCAACCTCTACAAACAACCAACTAATATGATGCATGAGATCATATATATTCTCACTCTCTTAGCAACATTGTGACTTTGCTAGTCTTTAAAATTGATAAATCTGATATGTAAAAACTAATAGTTTGGTGGCATAGAGTGTTAAGTGTCTTTTGTGAATATTATGTTCACAAACTTTCCCATTTCAATATAAGATTTTGTTTATATTTGTGTAAAAAGATTTATTTTAAAATTTACCAATTGTTATGTCACAGATTTTTGAAAGTTAAATGTGTTACTATGTTGCAATGTGTACTTAGTTTCCATGAAATGACTGAGAAAACCCTTCATTTTGAGGCTATAAACTATTAAAGAATATAATACTTTAAAGTGTAAAATATTTTTACTATATTTGTTTCCTTTTCCATTTTTCTCATTTAGACGTTTGATTCAGCTGGGATTAAATTGATTTTATTTATTTTTAATTTAATTTTATATGCATGAGTGTTTTGCCTGCATGTATGCAAGTGCACCTGTGTCATGCAATGTTCATGAAGGCCAAAAGAGGAAGTCAGATGCTTTGGAAATGGAGTTTTGGGTAATTGTTATCTAGCCATCATGTGAGTGCTGGAAATCAAAAGCGTGTCCTTTGCAAAAGCAGCCAGTGCTCTTAACCTCTGAGCCATCTCTTCAGCCCCCTTAAATTGGTTTAAAACAATGAATACAAATGTGACTTTATTAAATTTCCCTTCTATAACTAGCACTGTTACCCCAATCACATTGACTGAAAAAAATCCTTCTACTCCTTGTGGGTTTAAGATACTTTATTTATCACTTCTTAAAATCCACAGCACACTTGAGTTTCTTCTTTGTATTCTATGGCATTATGTTAACTGTTTCTACACAAATATCATAGAATTTTAATCATTATAATTTTCAATCCAACTTATACCTACTAGACTTGGTTCCTTATTTTTCCTTACATTTTCATATAGAGTCTATTGTATTTGATGTGACATAGATAATGTTCTGCTCCAAAGAGTCAAGATGATCTCTATAATGTCACTAACTTATTTGTGTTCTGAGAAAGAAGGGAAGTGATATCACCATGATACTGGAACATTTGCATAACTGCATAAAACCATGAAAGTGTACATCTTTATGTACATGTTTCTGACAGAAATAATTCTTGAGAAACTCTACTGTATGAGTCTATCCAATGTAACTTTTTGTGCTGATTTTAGTGTTCTACAGCTCCATATTCCAATAAGGTAATCACTAATCACATGTGGATATTGAGCACTTGAAATACAGTACATATATTTCCAGAAGTGTTTTATTTTACTTAATGTCAATCTATTTAAGTTTGCACAGTTTCATCTTTATTAAATAGAGCCCACCTATAGCATAGCCATTTGGGGGGGTTCTTTTTGAGACAGTGTTTTGCCCCAGCTGGCTTGGAACGCTCTATGTAGAGAGGGCTGGCCATTATCTGTCTCACAGAGTTTGGTATGCCTCTGCCTCCTGACTGAAAGGGCTGGGATTTAAGGTGTGTACCCGCATGTCTGCCATAGCGATTAAAAAAAACTATTTTATAATGATTGATAGAATTATTGATGAACGATAAGCTTGGCAATGTCTAATTTAATTTTCTATACAGACCTTCATTAAAATATGGCTAACCCAGTGTTCTTAAAGTCAGTCCCACTATATATAATGTATTGCCCCTTTATACCTAATAGTCTACAAAAATTAAGTAACACCACCTTAAGATCTTAAGAAAGTTTAAAATTCAATAGAAGAAATAAAATGATAAAATAACAATAATGGCTGTATAACAAGGCCAATACCACAAAACAGGAAACACCAAAGGTCCAGGAGAATTCCAAGGAGACAGAATTTTTTGTAGGTATGCAGCATGTGAGAGAAACAAAGGAAAGATACATAGAAGAGGGACTAAAGAGAGAACCTGCCTCAAAAATACCAAAAAAAAAAAAAAAGAAAGAAAGAAAAAAAGAAGCAACACATTACTTGAGTCTTCAGATTATGGAAAAGAGTATATAATTTTCTGAATTAGAAAAAAATGTCATGTAGTCCAATATCTCAAAGGCAATGTTTGAGCCCCCACCAAATGGTTGGTCATGCTAAAGTATAGGTGAAATAGTGGAAAACTTCCTATGTTTGAAAGGCAAGCTGTGTGATATATGTGACTATTTGAATTGTTAGAAATTCTTCTGATTTCATGACAATCTGCACCACTTAGCATCTATTCATTAGGTACACAATAATTTTAAGGAATGAACCCAATGAGCTTCAGGAAAATTAGCCCAAATATGACTTGGAGACTGGATCAAAGATAGCTAGAAGAGACTTTATAGTAGACCCCAACAAGAATCCAGAAAGGTTCCAGAGAAATGGCTTAGTGGCTAAGTGCATGATTGTTCTTCCAGAGTACGCAAGTTCAATTCATTGCACACAGATCAGGCAATTCACAATCATCTGTAACTCTACCACCAGGAGACCCAATGCTCTCTTCTAGCCTTCAGAGACACTTGCACTGTTATGTGCCCCAAACCCACTCACACACATATATACATAATTTTAAAATCTTTAAAACTATAAAAAAATCCAAAGGGCCTGACTGAGTGGTAGCTGAAAGACTGCAAAGCAAAAAGTCCATTCCAGAGACAAACTCAAGGTATTTAGTAAGATAAGATATACAGAGGCAGGAAAGGATGAAAAACAGGGAAGGAATAATATGATCAGATGACCTGAGACTAGGGAACAGTAAGATCATTAAAAGAAGCAGATAAAACCAGAAGTTTATTTGATGAAAAGACAATTTACTGTTTGAATTCAATTGGCCTTCCTTATCCATGGGTTCTGTATTTATCATAGATTTTTCAATCATAGACAAAATTATTCAGAAATAATTGTATCTATAATGAACAAAACAGACTTTACTCTTGTAACTATTTCCTAAACTAGTATGTTAACTTGTATGGGTGTATTTGGTATCTTTAAAGAAGCTCCTATATGCCAAGAAATTCCTACATATTTGTTGTGTTTATCGGATACTCAGAAAGTAAAGCAAAGCAAATCAAGTAAAATAATTTTGGAACTTAGGAGAGAAAACAAGGTAGAGCAACATGAAGGTGTGAGGTTTTACATGGGAATATAAAGTAAGAAGACAGTCAAAGCCAGGTTTATTGACACAAAGAATCCATATTCAGACCATTTATCCACATATTTAGAGTGGTGTCTACAACTGAGCAAGCCCACAGTGTGCTCACTCAAATGTCTCCAATTTCATCTGGAGTTATCTTAAACTGAACCAGCTGAAAGAGTCAGAGTGACTTTCGTCAGAAGCAATGATGCAGTCCATCTTTGCATCAGCTCTTACACTGGACAAGTAATGTTTAATCTGGCAAATTCTTTGGCAGCAGTAGTTTCATCTTAACCTACCATCAGCCTTATTTTAATTCATAGCTCCAGATAATTTAAATACATGTTTTTTGCATATTCAATATGCAGTGTTTATTTGTCTTTGTTCAATGTTAATATTTCTCTCTTACATTAGTTTCAAACATGGCTACCTGACCCTTGCTCAAGGGACAAACTTCAGGTATAAAAGGTGTGAGCTGCAGGCAACAGATACCTGCTTGGCAGAGCTCTTTCACCCCATACTTTGAGGTTAAGTGGGGATTTTTCTTACTTTATATCTTATTGCTGAAGAGCTCCAACTTTGAATTGTTATAATAATATTTCCAATTTAATACATTGCCTTTTCACTAAAAAAGCATATGGCACTTCTCAAATGAAGAAGGCAGTGTGAGTGTTCCTTCAGACCCTGGTATGATCCTTACTTCCACAGTTACATAAATACCCAGATATAAGGAACAAAATGTTCTTTCCCCCCTTGAAGTGTCATCATACTGCTACAACCTGTCACAGAATCTATTCAGATCACCATACAACACTTCCTTAAGGAACAGATGTGAGCACAATATTCCATTTTTTGCTGAAATATATGATCATTTCAACCATATTTCGACTCATTTCAACCATATTTTGACTCATTTCAACCATATTTCGACTCATTTCCCTTTCCCAGCTTTCCCTTTTCTTTCCAAATAGCAAATGTTTTGCACTGAGCCACTTTACTAAATTATGCAAGCCAACGTATTTAATAAAGTGAAATTCATTTCCTTAAACTGAAATTTTCAGAGGGTCATATTATTTTTATATGTCTTTTTAAAGCCGAATAAACATGTTTTGGTTTTGCACTTGTAAAGACATGTTTCAGGTAATTATGTCTATTCCCCAGGTAGCCACAAATTAATTGACACCGGTAAGCAAGGTATGTGTATGAACTTTATTTCTGGTTATCTACAAACGTGAATCTTGTATTCATTTGAGGAGCTGTGTCTCAGGAAACTATTTGGTAAACCAAGATTTGGATACCTCTTTAACTGAAAAAGCCATCTTTCAGGTACCTCAATACCCACCACCTCAAATGATTGTGCAAGAGCCCTCAGAAACTCAAATACCCAGTTGCTCAACCTGAGGGCAGCTATCCTGCAATGCTCCATTTAAATCCCAACCCTACTGCTCTAAACGCCTAACCTCTGCTAGGTCAAAAGCATAGGCAGCAATGGCTGCATGTCACAAAGACAATTCCAGTTGCCACTTGCTCTTCCTTTCCACCACCTGGGGCTGGAATGGGTGAGCATGTTTTTCATACCACAGCATTTTACACACATTTAAATGCTCTCCATTTAAATCATCTGCTTCCAGGGTGGTAATTGCAGGCTTTTTAGCACAGAGCATCTCAAAATCGGAGTTTGTGTGGTGAGCCAGTGTTCAGAGCAGTAGCCACTGCTTCAGGTCCAGCTGCTGGGCTCTTTTACAACAGAGTGACCTGGTAGCACAAGTTGCCCTGCTTGAGGAAACCTAAAGGGATGGAAAGGAAATGGTTTGCACTTCCCTTTAAACCTTAGCTAAGAGAGAACTGGGAATTCCACTCTACCTAGGTCCCAGGCTCTTGCCTGACTTCCATCAGGGGAAGCAGGGAATTCCTAAGAGAATGTTTTCAGAGCTATAAAACAAGGGGAAAAGCTTAAAGCTAAGTGCGTGAGACCCTATAAGCAGTGCCCGTTGGTGCAGAATAACAGACATTATTGTATGAGATTATGGAAGCCCAGCCCCCCTCCTGTGCTCATCCCCTGGGAGTTGGGATACGGACATTTTCAATGATAAAATGATCCCTTATTCACCCACACCTGTTCTGGATACTTAATTCCTTCCTTTCAAGGGACATTGTAACCAAGGTATTCTTCCTGAACTGTACAATGCCCACAAACTTCAGAACCTTCAAAAACAGATATTTCCCCTCTCCTTTCTTTAGTCTGCCCTGGCTGCACCATATGTGTTTATTAATATTCCACAACTTGTTTCTCCTGGCTAGAAAAGGGGGAAAGATTTCTTATTGAAAGTATATACAAGCTGTTCATTGCCTATGTTGGTGATAAGCAGATGATGTTTCCCCATTCAAGGGAAAAATATTCTTTATAAAGAACCCCTTCCAAACACATCGCCAGGTGCTAAGTTCTATGGGGAAGCTGTCATCCCAGAAGTACTTATCCTTTAATTCATGCCATGGCCACTTTTGTGTACAGAGATGAGTTTAAATATTTATTTACTAATGTCTCCCTCCTTCTAAGTCCTTGGGTTTCACTGGATGGTCAGGGGACTGGTAGGCAGAGAAGAAATCACTGAAGCAGAGAACTATAATATGCACTCGATTATTTGTTCTCCTTGCCAAAGCCTTTGGACAATAGCATCAAGCTGATGGCTCCCCTCCAGAGACCAAAGCAAGGTGAGCCACTTGATGTGACTGTCTCTACTCTTCCTGGGTTTCCTTCACAAGGTGCCTGAAGGGCAACCTGATAAGGGCGATCCTCACCCCTGAACTACAATGAGGAAAGTTCACTCTACCTGGCAACACCCGCTAAAAGGAGCGTGGAGGACGTCGCCCCCTTGAGGAGAGGGTATCTCAAGGTACACAGGACTACCCCTTTGAGTTATTGGGCAGAAAGACAGAGATGTTTCCAAGTCACCAGCGAGCTCTTTTGGGAATCCCCAGAAGGAGAAGCTGAAGCACATAGTAGGGTAACCAGCACTGCTGTACCCAGCAGCCTCCTGAACCCCATCCCCTGTGTTTTGCTCCCCTGGCCACCAACAGAAAGATGGAAAGTCGGAATTACCCCAAAAGAAGTTGCTTTACAAGCTGCAAACCTGGCACACAATCAGCAGAGACTAAAAAGATCCCACCAGAGAAACACTTGGCACAGGTTCTCCCTAGCCTGACACACCATGCTAGCTCCTTGGGGAGCCCCTGGCCCTAAACTTTCAAGGAAGGATTAAAAGAGAGAGGAAGCCCGCAAGTTTCCAAAAGGAGAAACTCCGGCGGCAAGAGAACTAGAGCTTCCTATAGCAGTGGCCTCCTTGTTGCACCTGAGAGCCCCCCTCCCCCTTCCTGATTCCCAGACCTGACTCTCAGTCCGTCCGGCAAGCGAGTGTTACCTGAGTCTTGCAGAATAACCAGCTGTGTCCTCCAGTCTCAGGCGCAGAGCTCCATGTCCAGGGGCGAGATAGAGCACGGAGTTCCAAAGAGTGCAGGACTCAGACTTCCCTTGGCAATCAGAGAAGCTGCCCAAACACAAGTGGGGCAGGAGGAAGCGTGTGCAAGACAGTGTCTCCCAAGCAGCGGACACAGTCCCACTCGCCTGTTCTCTCCACTCCCAGTCCTTAGTCAAAGAGGTTGACAGGGAACTTCGGAAAATTTCTAGAGTTCAGCGGAGCTTCCGGAGCTTCCGTGGACTTTGGGGGAAACTGGAGAAAGGGGTTAAGGAGGGTTCCTAAATTTTTCGTCCCTTTATTTAGGGTGGCAGCTCCAACCTTTATACTCTGACTCAACTCCTTAAGGTGCCCGCCTCCAGGCTTCTGCGCCTTCACTTTGGAGCAGCCTTGTTGTGGGTCCAGGTCCAGACTGAAGGGTGCACCGGTGCACCCGGGACGCGGGTAGCCACAGCTGATGGCACTACCACCCCTTAAGGCCCACAAAAGCTCGAAAAGGCAGCGGACCCCATCATCTCACCCACACTGCGATGCAGGAAGTGGGTGCAAACTCTGTTCACCTGTCTCCCTCAGGGTACTGCTCCGGCTCTTGAGGGGAACACTCCCGCCAGCGCGCAAAAGCCAACTGGCCCTAGCTCTGAAGATGGAAAGGAAGGGTGCCCCACTGGCTCCACACTGTCCTCACATCCTGCCACCGTGGCTGGCGCTTTCAAAATATGTCTGGATTAAGGAAGTGGGAGGGTAGTTGAAGTCACCAAAGAGCCGGCTTCTTCGCTAACAGTTTGGTGCCTCCTGGCTGACTGATCTCAACAGGAAGGTTCAAATTAGAGAAGAACCTCTCTGTCACGGAAAAGAGCTGCTTCTGCTCTTGCTCCTCCTCCTCCTCTTCCTCCTCCTCCTCTTTCACACCCTTTTGTATTTAGAAGCGCTTGGAGAGGAGACCGAATGAGGTGGGGGAAAGCTGTCAAGCCCAAGCCCCCCATTCCAGGCTTTAAAACGCACTTCTCTTACCTTTCCTGAGAGAAGGAAAGCGTGTCGCTGCAGCGCCGTCTAGCGGCCTTCTGAGACTAGGCTAACACAAAGGGTTGAGGCGAGCTTTCAGCTCAGCTCAGGTGTGGAAAACCCCTAAAGCAAAGTTTTTCAGCTTTTCTGGTCCCTAGTTCCATTCAATAAATAGGAATCTAGTCCAGCCAGGTGTTCACCTGCTTGGTCCCTAGTTCCAGTCAATAAACAGGAATCTAGTCCAGCCAGGTATTCACCTGCTTGATTCCTGGCCTGTCAGAACTTAATTTTTTAAAGAAACAGGCTACATATTTTTATTTATATGTAAGCTTTCCAGCACCCAAGAAAACTCTTTCCCATCCCTTCCCATATTAAAGATCACAAACTCTCAGGAGTCTCCAGTCCCTCAGGTCGTTGGGACAGCAAGTAATGACCTAGGGTGTGGGGTTGGGGTGTGGGGTTTCCTGTCAGTCTCACAGCTAGATGGAGAGCCGCTACCACTCTATGCCTGACACTCACCACCCAAGCTCCTGAACACCTGCTCTCCGACGTCAGGCAGCCCTGAAAACAGTTCCATAAGTAGTTCAGGGGAGAGGGAATCTGCAGGATCTAGACTGCAGTGATGATGAGTCCTGTTTCTACCCTGGGTTTCTCCCACAGCGTTCCCTTGGGTTCTCAGGCACCGTGCCGATTAACACACTTAACAGGATTGATCATTTAACGGGTCAGCTGAGCGCTGTGTGCTAAAATTTGCTGCTACACTGAGTTCCTATTAATTTATCTTTCTGTTCACTTTCTACAGCTGTTCTCCCAAGGCTGCTCCATCCCATCGCTCTGGATTAGCCACCAAAAGCCAGCTAGGGAGGAAGAGGCAGAAACAGGGACCAGGAGAGGACAAGCACTTGGAATGAGCGCTCAGTGGCTGACAAATGCCTTTCCAGGTGGCTTTCTTTGTTGTTTGACCTCCAATCAAGCAGACTCCACTGAACAGACTAAAGGCAGTCTGTGATTAAAGTTGCTCTCCCTCTCTCATCAAGTTTAAGTACTAGCACTCTTTTTTTCCTTATGAATCATTACTCATCTGATCTCACAAACCCCACCTTATGACATATTCCTTCTGCAACTGGAGTTAAATTTAGAAATCTAAAGAAGTCCCTATGAAAGGAAAGGCCTTTCTGAAAAATCAACAATTGGCATTACCAAGATACTTTCCTGTTTTTCCGTTATGTGTATGCCTAAAGGACAGATGTGTTAAAACAGGAGAAATATCCTACAATTTGTGAATTAATAGTTCTTCATTTGCAGATAAAGCATTCTACAGGGTTAGCCAATTCTCTTTTGTCCTTTGCTCTTGCTCCAGAAAACTTCCCTCTGTCTGCATGTTTGCCCTGCAGCAACCAGCATCAATATTTCCAGCCAACCCCTGCTGGGCCTATATCACTGTTACTGGCACTCAATGACACTTGCTTCTTACCAGCTGGTAAATCAGCAGCAGCACACACTGGGTGTGACTCACAGTAGATGAACCCATATCCTGGAGTTTCATCTTCTGGTTAAGTCACAATATACACACTGACCTTTAATATAATGCTAACCTTCAGCCTCTGGGCCTTAGATGATCAGCTTGGATGTCCTGGGTAAACCCATGTCTGAGCCATAAGACCATTCACTTACATTAGGGTGTCAAGGAGCCAGTATGCAGGACTGAGGGAATTCATTCACAGTATTGGCCAGTGATATCCTTCAGCAGATTGTCAAATAAATATTATATACATTTAAAACAAAATATAGTACTGAACATGCTGTTAACCATACCTGTAATCTTAGCACTGGGACCCTTAGAGAATAGAAAGGTCATGAGTTCAAGGTCAGCCTGGAAAATATAATGCGACCTTGTCTCAAAAATAAATACATAAAACATTTGAAAAAATATGTTCAACTCTCACAGATGACAGAATGTATGAATTCCAGTCGGAAGGGGCTGTGGGAGAGAGCCTCAAGAAATTTTTCTAAGAAAGCAGTTTTTGAAATCATATCATAGGAAAATAAGGGGAGAGAATAGACAACAAAGAATTAATTGTCTACTACATGTCAGGTATTGTTTTTAACTCATCCATCTTCCTAAGTACGGTTAATAAGACTACTGCTTCGAGAGCCGTTGAAGATTCCTGACATGTAACCCTAGATCTTTTAAGTAGAAATTTCAAGGTTGGATTTCCTTAAGTAAGGAATATCTTTCTAGGCAAAACTTTAAACTCATGAACCATGAAAGAAATTGTAAATTTTACTGCAAACAAATTAATCAGGCTTGCAAATAAAAATGAAATAAGTTAAGCCAAATGAAAAGATGGACTATAAAGTGTGTACAAAATTGGAACACTTCAAGCAACAGTATTTTTATGAAAATATAAAGTTTTCTAAAAAAGTGGTAAAAATAAATCCAACAGAAAAATACTTGGGGCCAGTTACATGACTCAGAGGGTAAAGGTACTTTGCAAACCTGGCTCTGTTCATTTCCCACAATACACATAAAGGTGGAAGGAGAGAACTGATTCCACAAAGTACTCCTCTGACTTTCATATACATGCTATGACATGTATATGTATGCACACAAAGACACAGACGTAGGAACACACAAACATGTATTGTACACACAAACAAGAGCAATAATAATAATAATAATAATAATAATAAAATTAAGTTTAAAAAAAAGACATGAATGGACATTGTACATTTTTTGAGACAGAGTATCCCTCATAGAGTCAGCTGGCCTGGAACTCACTATGTAGAGCAGGCTTGCCAAGATCTCATGGAGATCAGCCTGATTCTGCCTTGTGAGTGCTGGTATTAAAGGTGAGCACCACCATGTCTTGCTACACTACAGAATTTTTAAAACCATATGGATACATATAAATTGTGAAATTTATCACAACCTAAATTGAATGCAAAAGAATAAAACAATGTATTACAGCAAGAGGAAAATAGATTATCTTTTCAGTTAGCTGGAGTTAAAGCTACTCTAATAACATTGGAGAGCAATGTGCTAATGTCTGTAGAAAATGCAGATACATGCATGGACATATACTGAAAGATAATTCCAGATGAACGTACAAGAACAGGCAACTATGGCTGGTTTATTTGTTATTGTTCTTGTTGCTGCTGCTACTGCTGCTGTTGTTCCTTTGCTTGTTTTGGAAGACAAGGGGATTGGTAATATGCAATGAAAAGTAAATTTATCTTTTATCTTGTATTTTAGTATACTGGATTGTGCTTCATATCCATACTATTACACAATTAAACATTCAAACATTTTATTTTGTGATTTTGAGTACCCCAACTCCACTGAGACTGACAATGAGACTTGGTTTAACAAAAAGAATTTAATCAAGCTTAAGCTAGAAGACTGGCATCCTGGGCTTCTACCATCCACCTTTGTAGCTTTTGATCTAAGGAGAATGAATGATGCAGCAATAACTAATTAATGCAATTGAATTGGCATTTAGAAATATTCATTATGTGTACCATTTTCTCCATTTAACAAGTATTTACATTGATCAAAACCAACATAATCATCTATCATTAAGATTTTTCATTAGATAAACTTTGAAAATCCATATGGAACTTTTAAAAGAAAGAGAACTACATACTTATATGGAAGTATTTGAAAGATAAACTATGAGAGACAACATGGACATTGCAGAGCAATATGCATATGATGATGCTATTTGTGTAAAAATGTTTGAGCATTAGGAGAATAAAGTATATCTGTACTTGTTTAAAGAATAAACACCAAATTAGTTGTATCATTGCCTTTGGAAGAAGTTGGTGTTGAGCAAATAGAGAAGAGAGAATTTTTTATATCTTTTCTGTCCTTTTATCACTTGAAATCATGCAATGTATTACCCCCATCAAAATTAATTCAGGTTAATTTTTAAATGCAAATTGTTTATATTTAAATAAGTTCAACTTATTAATGAATACACAAGAAACTGGAAACCAGCAAAGCCTGGTAGTACAAGCCTATAATCCTGCTACATCAGAGACAGTGGCAGAAAGATCCCAAATTCAAGACTGCTTGGGCTGTGGAGAGTAGGTGTGTGCTCTGGAGCAGCAGACTGTAGCTTTGTCCAAGTGCAGGGGGATGAAGATGCAATGGGTGAGGTCTCTAGCCTGAAGAGCAGGAAGGAGCCTAGGCCCAAGGTTGGGATGAGCACAACACCACTGGGATGGTCTAACTAGTAAACAAGAGTAGATGTCCACCCTGGAACAGGAGAATGTAGCTGATCATATTGTAGATGAATCAGGCTGCAATGGGCAAGGTCTGACTAACCAGGGAAGTCAGGAGTTCTCAGGTTGGAGGAGCAGGAGCAGCCCTAGACCAAAGCCTGAGATGGGGATAGCAGGTGAGATAGGTATGGGTTGTGGAGCATTCTACTGAAGAGATACTAGTGCAGTCATGCTTGTTGTTGTTCTTTTCACAATAGCCAAGAAATGGAAATAACTTAATGTCTCTCTGCTGGTGAATTGATAATGAAAATGTAGTATATTTACACAATGGAAATCAATGCAGCTGTAAAGAAAAGTGAAATCATGAAATTTGCAGGTAAATGTACAGAACTAGAAACTGTTATACTAAGTGAAGTAACAAGGACTCAGAAATACAAATGACGTTATGTTCTGCCTCATTTGTGGATCTTAGCACCAAATCCTCATATGTTTGTGTATATCCTGATGTAACCACAGGATAATGGAAAGAAAATATGGAGGTAAAAAGAAAGAAGATGTCCAAGGGAGGGGTATAGTAGGATATGGGAGTTAATAAAGGGGAAGTGGGAGGTATTTAACTGGGAAGGGAGGAGAGAGGGTTATACAAGGAACCATGGGAGTAAAGGGGAAGATGGGGCTCCAGAGAAGGGGGCTAGTAGGAGACAGGAATTAGGGAAAATGGAGGTACTTTAATTGAAGAAGAAGGAAAGAGAGATGCAGATAAAGGAGAAATAATTTGTGTATGTGGTGCAAAAACCAGAAGAAATGTATTAGTTCAAAAGCCTACTGAAAAATACACATTCAATGTATGCATATGAGTTGCATGTTTACAGCTGTAGACCATATAACAAGAAACACAATGTTAGACAATAGAGCATTCCATTTGAGGTGCTAGTCAGGGTAGTTCAAGAGACTCCTAAAATAGCATGAGCTACTGACACAACCTTTGATTACCTCCCAGCTGAAGACATGACATACTTCAGACACAGAACTTGGAGCAATGGAGCTGATACTGACATGGAAGACTCCACCTGAAGTCTAGTTCTTATGATTCTAGAAAATACTATGCAAGCTAAGGGACAAAGATCAACCAATATTCTGACCCCAGATGTAAAGCCTAATAACTAGAACAATGGTCAGCACAGCATGTATCGCTATTGGTGCAGTATTGACAGTTTTATCTTGGGGATTAATTAACAGCTATCTAACTTGACTTAAAGGCCACTCAGTGGGAGGAGACTCATGTGTGATCATTTAAACACAGCCAAATAAAAATGGCTGGAAAATCATAGATCCTAGAGAAAAACCTATCTCTGTCTCATCCCTCAACAAACATAATTTCTTGCAGTATGCTAAGTACATGTCCTTATATTTACAGACAATTATACATCTAACCACTTACCAAAGAAGCTTCTTTTTATAACAGATGGAGGTTATTTTAGAATTCCACAACTGGTCAAACACAGAGAATAAGTGTAAGATTCTCAGCTTTAAGTGACACATCTACAATGAAACCTCTACACCTAAGGCTCAGAGAACATAGCAGAACAAGGATTACAGAGAATGTTAATGCATCTCTCAAGTCTCAGGAGCAGAGTTTCCTCATGCAACAAAGGGTGATTAGCACAGAGAAACACAAATGACCAATTTATAGAGTCTTACAGACTGCAGAGTGTGTATCCCTGCATAGGACTCCTATATTATACCTCACCCACTCATAGCTCAAGGACCATTGTGGAAGAAGGGGCAGAAAGATTATAAGAGGCAGGGTTGGGGGGCTGGAGAGATGGCCTAGCGGTTAAGAGCGCCGACCGCTCTTACAGAGGACCCGGGTTCGATCCCCAGCACCCACATGGCGGCCGAAAACCGTCTGAAACTCCAATTCCAGGAGAACTCCAGCTCCAGGGGAATCCGATACCTCTTCTGACCTCCGCGGCGTTGCACGACACGGGTGCACAAACCTGCATGCAGACAGTACATTCATACACATACAGAAATAAATAAAAAAAAATTAAAAAAAGAGGCAGGGTTGATGCATGAACACAAGGAAACAGAGGCTGCAGAGTGTTTGTCTCTGGATAGGATACCTATATTAAACCTCTCCCACCCAAGGCTGAGACCATTGTAGAAGAAGGGCCAGAAAGAGAATAAAGAGGGATTGCAGTCAGTAAGAGGTAGAAGGAAAAAAAGTAAGGTGACAGGCTATATACAAAATACATTATGTACATGTCAAAGAATAAAATCTAATTTAAAATTTCTGCATCAAAAAAGTTAAAAGTGAGAAAAAATGCAAGAGGAGACTTAACATGCATGGCAGAATGCATGGGTACTTGTCTAAATTTCATTAAGAAATGTTGTATGAAATACACAAAAACTCAATAAAATAATAATTTAAAAATAAAAATACCCCAGGCTAGAGAGATAGCTCAGTGGTTACAAGCACTGTCTGCTCTTTCAGAAGACCCAGGTTTGGTTCCCAGCACCCATATGAAAGCTAACAACCATCCATAATTCCAGTTTCAGGGAATCTTATGCCTTCTTCTGCCTCTATGGACATTGCACAGCATAAGTTCACTTACATACATTTCAGGTGAAACACTCATACACAGAAAACAAATATAAATGAATCAAAAATTTGAATAATTTAAATAAAAATACCTAGAAGTAAACAGGAATAAAATAGGTATGAACTTCCAAACACAAATAGGAGAACAGATCTGGTTGGAGAGATATAGCACCTACATCAAACGTCAATAGTATATGGAGTACTTCCTACTCGGTTCATAGGTGCTGTGGTCTAAATGCTTAGGTTCTCCAGTGATAGTTAATATTTTCAACTTGACAAGTCCTAGAATTGCCTAGGACACAAACTCCTGGGAATGTTTTTAAGGAATTTTCTAGACTGTATTCATTGAGGTGTGAAAATCCACCCTACCTGTGGGCAGCAACGTTCCTTAGACTAGGTCCAAGACTGAATATTAATAATAGCATAAAAGAAAAAGGAAAAAATCTGGAAAGATGTTTCAGTAGTCAAGAGTACTGGCTGCTTTTGCAGAGGATCAGGGATCAATTCCTTGCTAGGACCACATGCCAGTTTGTAAGTGTCCATAACTCCAATTCCAGGGGCACTACATGCAGGTGATGCACTTGCATACATATATGCAGGCAAACACTTGGATACATAAAATAAAAATAAGCAAATATTTTTAAGAGGAAACTAACACTAATAATTACTACTTGTTTTGGTAAGAGGGACTGAGGCAATAGTTCTATGAACTGACAGGCAAACTAAGTTTTATTAAACACATGTGGAACACAGTAATCAACAAGGTGACTTAATTTTCATAAAAATATTGCTAAATAAGTGTATTATTTCCTTTTCATGCTTGGGGAAACAAGAGTTTGGAATGATTATGGATTTGTCTGTCTTATTTGCAGCCTGTAGGTGTCTCACTACAGCTTGCTGCTAATCCTTCATTAGAATATGTAGGCTCAACACATCACTCAGCAATGAAAATTACATAAGGACATTATGAAGTTAGTTTTTAATTTAGGGCTCCTTTTGGACTTCCATACTACTCTTTCCATAGAGGTAAAAATTAAAGAGACCAAAACGTGAGTGCAAGGATTTGTATATATGTATAGAAAGTTGAATTACACCTTGCTTGTTAGTCTGTGAATCTGCTGTCATTTTGTCTATTTCTCCTTACTGTTTTTCATTGAATTGTTATTTTCTGTGCAGCACTATAATTAGTTTTATAATTTTCATTACATTTTCTTTTTTTTCCCCTTTGGTCTTTTTGAGGCAGGATCTCCCTATAGTCCCAGCTGTCCTGGGACCCCCTGCACCACCTCGCTCAGCTATTTCATTATATTTTCAAACACTTTCAAAATGGTTTCTTAAAACTTAACAAATACATCTTGTGAGAATCTACTTTACATTTATATTTACTTAATTCCAATGATATATAGCAATGCTAACCCTATTTTATGTAAAGCTGTATTTTCAACCCATTTCATATTATAGAGGGGGGTATATATATATATCTAGAATATATATATCGAATATATTACAAGCCGAAATATTTGTGTTTGTTATAACTAATTTATGTAATTTTATGTATCTAAAGAAACTGAGAAAAATAGAGGTAATACAAATGTTTATAGTTTATAATATTAACATTATTTACTATTTCTGATTTTCTTTCTTTTTTTTCTTGTGGATTTTAGTTACCATCTGGTGTTGTTCCTTCACTGTAATACAACATACAATATTGCTCCCACCCACCACATTTTTGCTGTTATTTTAAATGCTTCTATATGTGATGAGGCAACAAATACGAATTTTATAGTTTTACACCATTTCAATTTAAACCGTGAAAGAGAGCAGAGGATAGTAAATGTTTATTCATATTATTTTATAATTGCCTATTTATCTTTGTGTTTTTCATGTATACTTACATTAGTTTCTGTTCTCACTTTCCTGCTAAAGAATCTCAATTAAGTGTTTGTTATAAACCTATTCCACTTGCAACAAATTTGGTCAGTATTATTTCAGGTAAGAATGTTTTTATTTTGCTTTCAGTTTTGAAATCTACTTTTGTTGTATATAAGCATCCTGTCTTTCAGCACAATATACACCCATAATATTGCCTGCCAGCCTGTTTTGTATCTAATCAGTCATTCAGTTTATTGAGGTGTCTTTATATAGAGCTTATTTCTTTCTCATGCTTTCTGCTCTTAGGACTTTTCTATCAATCTTTGGTGGTCAGCAATTTTACTATGATGTGTCTTCATGTAGCTTTTATTATTATTATTATCATATTTGAAGTTAATTGAGTTTGTTGACTATGTTGATTGGTGTTTTTATCACATGAAAGACATTTTCTGCTATTAATCTCCTGCTATTTCTTTCCCTTGTTTTTTGGTTCTCCCATTTTGCACAATTTAGCGTGTTAGATACCATCTCACATTTTCCCCAAAGCTTTCTTTTTATTATTTTTCTCTGCTCTTCACATTGTATCGTATTTATCTTCCACCTCGCTGAGTTATTTTTCCTCTGTTATCTGAAGTCTATATGACTCTTCCAATAACTTTTTCATTCAAGTTTTTATATAATTCAACTCCAGAACTTCCATTTGGTTCTTCTGTCTTAAAATAACTTCTAACTTGTATTGGCATTCTCTATTGGATTATACATTTTCTTCAAATCTTTACATAATTTTAAAAGCATATTTTATTACATTAAGCATTTATATCAGCATCTTTGAAACTCATCTGTTAAATAAGGTATTTTATAATCCACGCAGGTAGTTTCTGATTTCTGGATTTGAAGTTATGGGGGTGGAAAACTTAAGTTATTAATATTATCAGTAGTAGTAGTATTTATGTAGATGAGTGACATTTAACTGTTTCCCTTTGCATGTTCTGGAAAGTCTTTTGAAAAACGTACATTTTAGGCAATATGTTGTAGCAATTTTATATGCAGATTCCACTCCCTGAGGTATTTGTTCTTGATTACTTGTTTATTAACTTGTCTATGCTATTTAAATGAGAGCTATCATACTCATAAAATAGTTTCGGTGTTATTTCTCAGAGGAAACAACAATGTACATAAATACATTCATCCTGGGATTACTGTGGTTTTAACAGGGTGCTTTCGGTCTTTCCCTGATCTCTCCGTTAATTTCTATGCATTAGATCATAACCATTTGCTAAGCTCCATTAATTAGGGGGAATTTGCTATCATTTTCAGTAGTGTTCAATAAATAAACTTCTTACAATCCAATCCAGTTAAATATAGGCAGAGATAGTTTTGTGTCTAATCTTAGAGTTTTGTTCTAACTTTAAGAGGGTTCTTCCTTGTTTCTGTCTAGTAAATTAGCTATCTTATGTTTTATCTTGTTTTTCTTAATTAAAAGAAACTAGCATACTCTTGGCACAAAGCAGACTTGTAGATCTGTGGAACAAATTAGAAGGCCCAAACACGACTACATGCAATAACTGCTGCATTATAATTTACAAACATACCAAGAATACACACTGTAGGAAAAACAACATCTTCAACAAATGGTGGAAGTAAAACTGGATCTCAAAGTATAGAAGAATGAAAGTTGACCCATACCCATCATCTTGCACAAAAGTCAGCTCCAATCAGATCAAAGACCTCAACACAAACCTTGAAATCCTGAAACTGTTAGAATACATAGGCAGTACCCTACAAGATACCAGTGCAAGAAAGAACTTTCTAAATTAGACATCAGTTGCTCAGGAATAAAGGTCAACAATATGCAAATGCGACCTCATTAAACTAAAAATGTTTCTGTCCAAAAAGGAAACAACCAATGGAGTAAAGAGGAAGACTACAGAATGAGACAAAATTTTCACCAGCTATTCAGAAAGAGGACTAGCATCCAGAATATACAAAGAACTCAAATTCAAAGAAGCAAGAAAACAAATAACCAAGTAAAAAAGGGCTATGGGTCTGAACAGAGAGGTCTAAAAAGAAGAAATAGCAAACTAAAAAAGGTCTTAAAAAGTGTTTAATATCCTTACTAATTAAGGAAATGCAAATCAAAACTACTCCAAGATTCCATCTAACCCCAGTCAACATGGTTAAGATTAAGGGAACAAAAGCCAGACATGGTGGTGCACACCTTTAATCCTGGCACCTGGGAGGCAGAGGCAGGCAGATCTCTGTGAGTTCAAGGCCAGCCTGGCCTACAGGGCGAGTTCCAGGGCAGCCAGAACTTTTTGTCTCAAAAAGTCCAAAGAAAAAAACCCCAAAAGATTAACGGAACAAATGACACCAAATGCTGCAGTGGATGCCCAAAAAGAAGACTGCTCACTGATTGTTGGTGAGACTGCAAACTGGTGCAACCATTGTGAAAATCAGTATGTTGAATTCCTAAAAAGTAAAAAGAAATCTAGCATACAATCCAGTCATGTCACTCCTTGGCATTGCCCAACATACTCATTATACTACAGAGATACTTGCACAGCCATTTTTTGCTGCTCTTTTCACAACAGCTAAGAAATGGAAATAACCTAAATGTTCTTCAAGTGATGAATGGATAATGAAAATGGGGTATGTTTACACGACTGAGTTCTATTCAATATAAAGAAAAAAGAAGTCATGAAAAATTTGCAGATAAATGAATGGACCTAGAAACGATTACACTAAGTTCAGTAACACAGACTCAGAAAAGCAAATGACATATCTTCTCTCTCTCTCTCTCTTTGTGGATGTTGGTTCCAAATCCCTAAAGGAAAGTATGTACTCTAATGTAAAAACAGAAGCCAAGAAAATGGAAAGGAACCATGGAGATAAAGGGAAAGAAGGAGCTCAACAGGAGAGGATAGTAGAAGACAGGTGTTATTAAGGGGAAGTGGGGAAAGGGGGTTATTAAAAGGGGAGTGAGTAGGGAGGTTTATACAGGGAAAGTGAATGCTTACATGGTATGGAAAACCAGAGGGAAATGTATTAGTTCAAAATACTACTGAAAAATACACCTACGATAAACACAGGAGTGCATGCTTATAGCTGAAGGCTGTATAATATTAAAAACAAAACAAAAGAAAACAGTGTCAGGAAGGAGAAACGTCCCTTTTAGTTTTTGGTCAGGGTAGTTCAAGAGACTCCCAAAATAACACAGTATACTGACACAGGCCTTGTTTGCCACGTAGAACCTTAGGTTAAGAACCTATTTCTGGAGACAGGACATACTTGGGACACAGGACTTGGAGCAATCAAGCTGGAACTGGACCTGGAAGCCTCTTCCCTGAAGTCTAGCTCTCATAGTATTAGAGAATACTATGCAAGCTGTTGAGAGAGAAAACCAACCAATGATTCTACCCATCTGTAAAGCCGAGTAAAACAATGGCTGACCCAGAAAACTACTGTTATTTGTAAAGTAGTGGCATTTTAACCTTCTGAGTAATCAACAGCTGCCTAATTGGAATCAAAGCCAATTTAATGAGTGGGAATTAATTGGTGGTACTGCACACATAATAAGTATACATGGCTGAAGTGGTCATAGATCTTAGAGAAAAAAAATGGCTTTTTTCCAAATCCCTAGACCAATGTCATGTCTTCTCATGTGTTTATAATCAAAATCTCCATTGTATTTTCAAGAGAGAATTTAATATGAACATTATTTTTCAATTATGTCTTTGTGCTAAATCTTCAGATATTTATGTTCTTACATGTCTCTCTATTTGGACAAAGTTTCTAACCCAGTACTGGGTGAGCAAAGTTGGTAGCCTCTGTTCTTCTTAGATTTACTCTTATGGCATGGAACTTTTGCTTACAAGTGAGCTAGGGTAGGAGTGGTAGCAATCATAGTTTTATTCTATTCTAACTTGGATAGAGGTTCCAACCCATGAATGGTGGCTGGGCAGAGGAATGGAAAATTCAAACTGTCACATTCACCAGGTGTGGTGGTTTGAATAAGAGTGCCCCCCATAGGCTTTAAGTATTCAGACATTTTGTCTCCAGTTGGTGGCACTGTTCTTGGAGGTCTTAGAAGGTGTGGCCCTGATGGAGGAAGTATGTCACTGGGGGCAGGCTTAGTGAGTTTAACAAGCCTTGCAGTCTTCAGCCTCTTCCTCTCTCTGCTTCCTGTGCTCATTGTGAGATGTGACCCTTGGCTTGCTGCTCCAGCCCCGGCCACCATGCCTCCCATACAATGGACTCTGATTCCCTGGAACCATCAATAATAAGCTCAAATAAACTCTTCCTTTTACATGTTCCCTTGCTCATGGTGGCTTTATCAAAGCAACAGAAAATTAACTAATACAGTTATTTGGTACCAGAGAGTGGGCTGTTGACTGTGAAGAACCTGACCATGTGGATGTTTGGAGAAATGTGGAAGACTTTGGAACTTTGGGCTAGAAAAGCTGTTGGCTACTGTAAGCAGAGCCTAATGGACCATTCTAGTAGAAGCCTGGAAGAAAGCATTGCTGCAAAAAAAATGTAGTTCCAGAGGAAAATAAAGACTTAGGCAGCAACTGGGATATTTTGATAAAGAGTCTGGCAGCAGTTTGCCCACAGCCCAAATGTTTGCCTGATGCTAAGTTGAAAAGCAATGGACTAATGTCTTTGTTGGAGGATATTCCAAGACAGGCTAATGTAGAAATGGTGGCATGGCTATTAATGGTGAATATTGTACAGATCTACAGTGAAGAAGAGCAGATGGAGCAGAAAGAACTGCAGAATGTACAGTTTGGATCTGAAAACTGCACTAGGAAGAGTAAAGGTATGACCAAGGCATGTGAAGGAGAGGTTCCTTTTGTTAAGGAGATTAAAGTGATTAAGGAGAGGCCTAGCTATTTACAAGTAAACAATGGAAAAAGTGAGATTAAAGTGATTAAGGACAGGCCTCAACATTTACAAGTAATGAACGGAAAATTGACTAATACACCAGGAATTTAGAATCTGTAACTTCAAATTTGAATCAGATTAGAAAAGGAGGCTATCATTCCCTCCCTAGTAAATTGCCTTATCCCAAGTTTGAAATCTAAGGAGGGAGGGAGAGAGGGAGGGAGAGACAGAGAGAGGAGCTTACATGAAGCTGAGCCAGGAAGGATGAGGGAGAGAGCAATTCACAGATCAATGCCATAGATGCTTTCTTTTTTTTTTTTTCAATTTATGTATATGTTTATGTGTTTGTGTGTCTTTATTCACACATATGTTAAGCTCTATCTGGTCATCCATTTGTACCCAGAAGTTCCTCAGTGCAAGTTTATCCACTGGAGTCTAATCAGCCTAGATAGAGTCACTCCCTTAAAGAATATCTACTCTCCCTCCACCCCAAAGTAATCATTTGCCAATACTTTGGCTAGGGTTGGTTTCAGCTGACCATTTCTCCATTTTTATGCTTAATGTTTGTCTGACTGAGTCAGCATACGTCTTGTGCGTGCAGTCAGCATTGCTACAAGTTCACATGAACAAGTTTCCAGTGGCCTGAAAGCCTGTTTCTTTATTTTCATGTACCAACTCTGGCTCGTATAATCTTTTTGCACCCTCTTCCACAATGGTCTGTGAGCCATGAGTGGGTGAGTTTTAATATAGGAGTCCCATCCAGGGACAAGCACACTGCAGTATCCTATTGTCAAAAATTTAGGAAGGTGTGGCCTTCTTTGTGCATTGTATTCTTTTGTATGAGGAAACTTAGCAATTGAGAGAATTGAGGGTTTTATTAGTATGCACTTTACCATCTGTTCCACTATGTTCCATGACCCTTAGGTATAGATGTTCCACTGTAGATGTGTCACTTAGGGCTTGACATCTCTCAGAAATATATTATGTGTGTAACCAGTTGTGAACTGTGTAATAGCCTCCATCTTTTGCAAAAAGAAGCTTCTTTGATTAGTGGTGTACATTTATCTGTAAATATAAGGATCTGTATTTAGCATATGGTAAGAAACTTCTTTGTCAAGAGATAGGACAGAGATGCAGTTTTCTTCAGGATACCTTATCTCCCTCCATCCATATCTATCTGGTATAGTTACAGTACCACCCCTCAGCTTCTTCCCATTGAAAGAGTTTTAAATCCAATCACGCAGTTGTTGACTGGCCCCTAGAATATATAGTGCTACTACTGCACCAATAGTGGTAACATACTGTGCCAGTCGATGTGGTTATTAGGCTTTAGAAGTGGACTGGACCGTTGATTTTTTTCCCCTTAGCAGCTTACACACTATCCTGTAGAAGTATTAGAGCTTGTCTTCAGGGAGAAGGCTTCCATGTCAGTTCCAGCTCCATTGCTCCAAGTTCTGTGTCTGAAATACGCCCTGTCTTCAGGTATACTGACTTACTTTCAAGTTCTGAGAGGTAAACAAAGGCTGGGACAATAGCCTGTGTTATTTTGGGAGTTTCTAGGATTATTCTAACAACTCAAATGCAAGTTTCTCCTGTCTCCAAGTGCTATAGACTCTTAACGCTTTAATTGAGTTTTAGTAGATTTTTCTTGTTTTTGTTTGCCTATATATTTTTGAGACGATATCAAGAATTATTTTTGCTTTCATTGTTTATGTTTGTTTCACTGGGGAGCAGGTCTGTGGAGATCTTCAGGCTGCTTCTCAGCAAATATTTACCGAAAGGAAGAAGATATACAAATCGCCACAGAACAAGCACAAATTCAGCAAGTACTCTTTATTTTTTCTTTATTTGTTCATTTTTAAGGGATTCTACAATATAAGCGCACAGTTGTTTTCAGATCACATTGATGTTTCTCAGTTTGCCATACAATTAGGTAATTGGCACTAGCATCCACAGATGAGGGATACCATTCATCATTTGTTTTTCTGGGACTCTGTTACTCCACTCAGCATGATATCTTCTAGCTCCAAACAAGAGAATATGTTGTGGAAGTCACAGGAAAGAAAAATAATGCTGGAAAGAATAAGAGAAAGCTTCATGAAGGTGGTAACATCTGAGGATGGCCTTGAATGCAGGTGAATTTTAAAAGGGAGAATTTCAGCTAAAGAGTATATAGCACCAACTCATTCCCCTATTCAGTGAATACCGATTGAATCCACTATGTAGTAGATAGTGATTTTATGTTTTGGATATATAGCAATGCAATACACAGACCAAAAAATGTCTGTGCTCAAATGGAATTAAAATTCTGGTGTGGTGGTGATGGTGGAGTGTAGAAAAAATATGTATATAAACAAAGGAAACCATATAGCAAAAATGTGACAAACATAAAGAAAGATTGGTGATATGAAGAAGGTCAGGAAAATGTAATCAGAAATAAGGTCTTCAAAGAAGGCCTTACAGGAAATATATGACTTGAGGAAAATCTTAAAGAGGATATGAGATGAAGTATATCCTGTATTTGGGACAGAATGTTGTAGTTAGGACTAACAGGAAATGCAAAGGCCTTAAACCAGGATTATGCCCAGCAAAGAAGAGCAAAGTATCCAGCAGGACAGGGACTAAATGCAAGTTGCAGGACCCAAGGTAAATAAAATAATGAGAGGCTCCCAAAGTGTAATAGTCAGCAAGTGTATATGACAGGTAATTATTGCATTTGAGGAGAACAGGGGATACCGTCCCTGTGGCTGTTGCACAGCATCTACAGAAAACTGTGAAAGAATGAAAGAATGAAAGGCCTGGTATACTGTGGGTGAATTGTGAAGAATCTCAAACTTAAAATTAACATTCATATTAAAATCAGTGGGAAACACATTTTTAGTATATTAACCTTCACAACTGTGGCTCATAAAAATGTAGTAAATGAAAAGTACTCCTCTCTCCTCATCTTTTTCATTTCATACATATGTGCCTGAAACAGACAAGCATCAGAGTCAAGAATCAGAATAGAGATAACCACTGTGAATATTTCCCCCTCTCTTTCCCATCTCACTTGTGGTAGGTGAGAGATCCTTGTTTGAAATGCCATTGCTTTATTTAAAAAAAATAGTTCCAATATTGCACTACATTGTCAGGCAGGGAATTTCTTTCTCCTTAAATCTCAACTAAATCTCTTCATCTTTGGTTTGCTCCTTATTGAGGCAAGCAGCTCTTCAATCATCTTGGGTTTCTGAAGAAACCAAGAGAAAAATAAGCCTCAGACTGCAAAACCTCTGTCTTTCACAAAGAAAGGAAGTCAATATTTATTTATTTTTATAATCACCAAGAAACCCCTTGCCAAAGGAAAGTCAGATACCACTAAGCATCAGCACATTTGCTATAATGTGTAACATCACTTATAAATGGCATTCTAAGGTAATTGATTAGAGTTTGGCTTTTATCATAAAAGCAGAAAGTTCTCTGAGCTATAATAAATGAAAATACCAATAAAACAAGAAAAGGCAGCAATCTGGGGCAAAAAATTCACCTTAAACTTAACAAAATGGTTTTGCCACATTAGTAACCTAGCTTCTCTACACACTGATGATTTAAATTGGGTTTGGAATTCAAAAAGCAATGCTACAGGTCAGGTTGTGGCATGGGAAATTTTAAAACACCAAAAAGCTGTTATTACAGAACAAGAACAAATACCAGGGATAGCTTTATCATTTCATATCACAAACAGATGGCTTTCTAATATGCTTGAAATTTAAAGAGATCGTTATCTTTTTTAAATATTAAAGTTCCTAGTTAGTCTCTAAAACTTTCCACTTTGGCAGCGTAACTTAAAAGTGTCAGGAGCCATTCGGTGCCTCCGATTAAAACAGCTCCCAACACCCAGCTCATTACCTACCCCAGATATGAATATTCACATCATAAAATATGACACATCTTAGGAATGTGGATAACTTTTGTTTTACTTCCTGTGATGGTACCGAGGAAAACTCACATCTGTCAAAAATATCACTAATTAACTTATAAGAAATAAAATTACATTTTGTTGTGCTTTCAATGCATCCTGGATATTTTAGATCACACATGTTGGAGCAAAGCAGCAAAGTTTGTGCACAACATACTAAAATAGGACTCAGAAAGTCTGAAGCACTTTTCTGTTTTTTTTATCCTACTTCTATTTTTCATATGTTCCTCATTTGGTATCACCATTTTTGTCTCTCTAAATTGTCTTGCAAGGAGGGGGTAATGAATATTGTCACCTGAGAATATGGTACAGAAAAATAAAATGGCTGCAAAGCACTAAATGCCTTGTTGATAAATACCAACTACTTATTATTACAGTACCATTAATAAGCTAAAAATAATAAAGAGAAATACTTAGTGATATGCTGGGTTAACATAAAATATGCTCTCACGAAACTATGAATTTGGATCTCGCCTTTCCTTTTTCTCTTATTCATAGATTTGCCATTCCCTGGTGAGTCACTATAGACATCGATTTTCAGGTCCTCTGAGTCAGTCACTTCCTCTCAAATCCAGGATCCAAATCTACTTTTTTTTTGTCATGATCTTATGCTTCAGACCCAATAGGGATCAAATTAACTCATTTGAATTCAACAAAATCCATGTGAAATTTGAACTCTCTCTAAATTGTTTAACAAGAAAGTGTCAATAAGTATTATGGTCTCTATCACACACCATAATTTCAGTTAAGAATGCCAATATGTCTTTGGCATTTAGTAACTTTGCCATTTTACATTGTCTTCCCTTCCTCTTGTCAAGGTTATAGCATAAAATATTATGTTTCAAAATTATTTATTAGGTCATTTCTTACAGTCATCTCAATTTTTAGCTGAATAAAGAGGTTAGAAGCATTGAAATAAAATAACTCAGGAACGTTGGATATATCCAGTAAGGTGAAATTATATTGGATGATATTTCTGATTTATATTTTAATTTTAAATGCACAGATAAAGTGGTATCATTAAACATTCTTTAACTTTTTATAATAAATCATCGGTATCTTTATTATGTTCTAAAGTAAGGACATAATTTATACACAAATATCCACCACAAATTGATAATTTTTTGGTCTTTTTGAGACAGGGTCTCCCTGCAGCCCCAGCTATCCTGGAACTCTCTATGTAGACCAGGCTGGACTTGAACTCACAATGATCCACCTTGCCTCTGCCTCCTAAGTGCTAGGATTAAAGGCAGGCTACCACTCCTGGCACAAATTGAATTTTTTAAACTATCTTTATTTTCCATATTCTAGTCTCATCTTAGCCACTAGTGAAACAAAGTCCATTTCGCAGCTGCTGCTAATATGACACAGTTGGCAATCTTTACACCAGATAGGCTTAGGACTGATTAAGGAGAGAAATGTCAGTGTTATAGAAGATAGATCAGAGCATGATATTCTCTAGCAAAACTGAGCATTTACACAATGACAGAATAAGGAATGATATCTCAAGAAAATGGCATTTGATAAAAAGGAATTTAAACATCCAAATCCCTTACATTTCGTTTTTTACATTTTAATGGTTTGTAACATTATATAAATTAACACATTTTTTGAGAAACTTCACATCCTTCCCCTTATGTGTTCCAGTTTTGTCAGGCACTTTACTTCTGTCATCCAAAGGACCTTTGTGAACCCAGCATTCTCATGCCACATCTAATTAGGTGAAAAATGACAAGAGTAAGTATCAGAGAATCTGCTGAATCATGATCTGATGAATGCCGTGGATCCAATCCCTTAAAGACCACAATTTTGTTTCCCTGATCTCCTTTTAGGCTGGTACAGGACTATGGAGATGAGAACTATGTACCTCCTCTCTCCTCTCTGTAGTGAGAGCTGGCATGCCACAAATGCCCCCCTGATGACATTAATTCTCAAGGGAGGAAATCATTACCAAAATGGCCAAATGGACTCTATTTCCTTTTGTTTTCCAGCCCATATGAGCATAGGCTGTCTCCCAACTGGCCAAGGACATGCCAAATATAATTTTAACATTAAGTAAAAAAGAATGAAAAATAAAATTCCAAAATTATATCCTCTGGACACTTCAAACCCTATTGAAAATTAAATACATTTAAAAAAATAATTTCAGAATGCCTGTTATAATGACTTACATCTTTAATAAATACTTCCTTTAAATTGGTTAAGAAGAAAAGCAAGAAAAAAAGCCAGTGCCTGAAACACTGGCTAGGGAAATAAGGCAAGAAAAGGAAATTAAAGGAATACTAATTGGAAAAGAGGAAGTAAAACTATCCCTTTTAGCAGGCGATATGGTAGTTTACCTAAAAGATGTTAAAAACTCCACCAGAAAACTTCTAGAAATGATTAAGAGTTACAAAATTAACCTAGAAAAATCAGTAGCATTTCTCTACACCAACAACAAGCAATTGAAGAAGGAATACAAGGAGAACTTCTGAACCACAATAGCCTCAAAAACAATAAATACCTAAGAACAAACTTAACCAAAAACCCCAAAGATCTCTACAACAACAATTATAAACTCCTGGAGAAGGAGATTGAAGAAAACATCAGGAAAGACCTCCCATGTTCGTGGATTGGAAAAAAATAATATATTAAAATGTCCATTCTACCCAAAATAATATACCAATTCAACACAATTCCAATTAAAATCCCAAGGAAATTCTTCACAGGCTTGGAAAAAAAATTCTTAAATTCATATGGAACAACAAAAGACCCCAAATAGCCAAAGCAACCCTGAGTGAAAAGAACAATACAGGGGGGATTTCTATACCAGACTTCAAAGTATACTACAGGCCTAGAGTCATAAAAACAGCCTGGTACTGGCAGAAAAACAGATCTGTAGTCCAATAGAACAAAACAGAAGATCCAAACTTGAGCATATACAATTTCAGCCACCTCATATTTGACAAGGGGGCCAAAAAGACTCAATGGAGGAAAGACAGCATCTTCAGCAAATGGTGCTGGCAAAACTGGATCACCACTTGTAGAAAAATAAAATTAAATCCCTTCTTCTCACCCTACACAAAAATCAAATCCAAATGGATCAAAGACCTCAATGTGAAACCCCAAACTCTGAAGGTGATAGAAGAAAAGGTTGGCAGCAACTTACGAGACATAAGCATAGGAAAAGAATTTCTAAATCAGACAGCAGCTGCACAGGAAATAAGGTCGATAATTGACAAGTGGAACCTTATTAAACTCAAAAGTTTCTGCACAGCAAAAGAAACAATCAGGGAAGTGAAGAGAAAACCGACAGAGTGGGAGGGAACCTTCAGTGCTGATACATCTGACAGAGCACTAACTTCCAGAATATATAAACTACTCAAAAAACAAAGAAAAAAACAAATGACTCACTCAAAAAAAAGATGGAGTAAGGAACTGAGCAGAGACTTCACAAGTGAGGAAATAGAGATGGCAGAGAACATCTTAAAAAGTGTTCAACATCGTTAATAATTAAGGAAATGCAAATTAAAACCACTTTAAGATATCATCTCACCCTGATAAGGCTGGTAAGGATCAAGAAACCAAATGATACCAAATGCTGGAGAGTGTGTGGGGAAAGGAGAACACTATCCACTGTCAGTGGGAATGCAAACTAGTACAACCACTATGGAAAGCAGTGTGCAGAATGCTTAAAACACTCAAAATGAGCATACCACCAGCCATACCACTTCTAAGAATATATCCATCAGACTCTTCCTACTGCAGAAATGCATGTACAGCCATGTTTATTGCAGCTCTCTTCACAATAGCGAAGAGCTGGAACCTACCCAAGTGCCCCTCAACTGATGAGTTGATACAGAAAATGTGGTACATCTACACAACGGAGTTCTATGCAGCGGTAAAGAAAGATGACATCGTGAAATTTGCAGATAAATGGATGGAACTAGAAGATTTTATGCTAAGTGAAGTAACACAATCCCAGAAAAACAAAAGAAGAATGATACTCCTCATCTGTGGATGCTAGTACCAAGTACCTAGTTGTATGACAAACTGAGCAATGTTAATGTTATATTCCTCATGATCTAAAGACAACAGGGCATTGTGAATCCCTAAACAGGTTCTAAAGTTGACCTAACATTTATTTTCAGAGTTTGGGATTTTGGTATATGATGGAGGGTATGCGTGCATCCTTTAGAGTAATATGGGATAAAAATGGAAAGATATGAATCAAGAAATATGATATGGAAATGACATACAATTTGTTTCCAAAGGATACAATTTTAATATAGGCACAATGTAACAGGCTGGTGCAACTTAGCCTTTCTGGGTCTTAGCGACCATACTTAATGTCCATACCAATTTGGCCGAGGGACCTAAGGGAGAACTTTGTTCCTTGCCCTCAGAGGTCAACCAAGTCTTAGAGGATTATGCATGGGAGCACCTCTTGAAATGTCCTACAAATGTGGGTCACCAGTGTTCCTGTTCAAGGAGGTCTTGGAGAGCCACTAATGGGACTTCAGCCAGTGTCCAGTCTATAAAGAGGAAAGTCTGCTCATGCTTCAGAAAAGGAACCCTGGTCTAGCAATACCTGATTTTTTCCTCGAATGGATGGAACTGGTAAATGAAAAGCTGAAGGGAGCAAGGTGCTCCCAACCTTCTCCCCCGAAAAAACCCTGAGAGACCCCTGAGGACCAGATCCTCAACTGACCTTGAGAAAACAAAAACCTTGGTTAATCTGGGCTAACTGTGTGGCCCTAAGTATCCAAAAGGAAAGTACAACCAGAAATAATCAGTAAGACCAGGGAAACTCTACTGCAGACATAAAACTTGAGATCTTAGTAAAAAGGCAAAAACAGAAAAAGAGAGAGTACTGTGCTTTGGGCTGTCTTCAATTCTTACTGGCAAGTGCATCTATCCTGTGGCTGCCACAGTTTTTGGCACCCCTTAAAGACATGAAACACGGCTTTTTAAAAATTTATTATGTGTATTAAAGAGCAAAGTGTTTATTAGGTAAAATTTATTTAGCAGGTACTCAACTCTGCCCAAGCTTTATCCACCAAGTATAGGATATTTTAAGGCTTAGTGAATTCTTTAGATTAGTTAAATTTAGGTGTAGGTTTTGGTGGAAATGGTAATACAACTGAACTAATTGGGAATATAAAATGTTAATTGGTTTTATTTATAATTTGTAATGGGTTAAGGTATACAAATGGCCTATATATTTTTTCT
>VZQC01013712.1:2679754-2760855 GCA_009823505.1 Rhizomys pruinosus
ATATATATATATATATATATATAGTAGCAATTCAAGTTGGAGAAAAAATGGAATTTCCATGTTAAATTAAAAAAAAAATCCAAACATGATCTGCAGATTTTCGGGTTTATTGTCATTTTGTTCTTATTGTAGTTTCCAGTCAGGCCCATGAATACTAAGAGTATTGGAAACCAGGTATAATAACAACAGTAAATTCTGAATATGTACATTACAGATATGATCTTCAACTCAACACTAATGTTCTGGCTCTAGCCTCCTCTCTGAATAACTCACCACCTTTCTGAATTTAACAGAGTTATAATTGCCCCCTGATAAGCCAGGTTAACAGGAATGACTGAAGAGTTCTTACTAGAGTACTACTAGCCTAAAGCCTATTTCTCTATGACTCTGAGTCCCTGTAGTATACTACCTTTAAAATGAAAAATAGTTGAAGTTATTCTTTACATGTGAATGAATGCTAACTGGTCTACACTTTGTGGCATTCAACCACTCAGAATGAGTATTACAGTGAACAAAACAAAGTTTCTGCCTTGTATATACCTTACATTCTGGTGGAAGGATGCTGATATTAAAAACAAATATACTTCAAAAAGTGATATATAATACTAGAAAATTAAAATCCTATCAGCACGATATATGAAGAATAAGGATTGACTTATGGAGGATAGAATTTTAAATGAAGTAACCATAGGATTCTGTATGAATATATTACTATTTTAAGATACTAAATACAAGCGAGATTGTATAGTATTTGCTTTCTGAATTTCTTTGTCTGACTTAGTTCATGTTTTAATATTTCACTTTTTAATATGTACAAAATCTATAGAAAAATATGTAGAGAGAGAGTTGCAGAGATGTCTCAGTGGTTAAGAGCACTTGTTACTCTTGCAGAGGACCAGGGTTCGATTCCCAGCACCCATGTGATGGTTAACAACCATCAATAACTCATGTTCAAAGGGAACCAATGTTCTCTACTAGTCATAGTGCACTTACATGCAGGTAAAACACTCATACACATAAAAGTAAAATAAATACATTATTTTTAAAAGAATAAAGAGGAGAATGATGGTTATAAAAAGTTTGGAGTTGAGCGTGATGGCACATGCCTTTAATCCTAGCACTCGGGAGGCAGAGGCAGGCAGATCTTTGTGAGTTCAAGGCCAGCCTGGTCTACAGAGTGAGTTCCCGGACAGCTGGGACTACAGGGAGACCCGGTCTCAAAAAGACCAAAAAAATTTTTGGAGAGGGAAGACACAGTAAATGGAGAGATGCTGAGTAAAGAAAAGCAAGTTTTAGAAAAGAAAATTAAAGTTTGTGGAATCTAATGCAAAGAATTGATATCAAAAATAAACATAATACACTGTCTACTTCAGATATGTAAAATTAAAACATTAGAAAATTGCACCTTAAGAATAAGCATGATAGATGTAGAACAGCTATCCCACAGATTGAAGCTCAGCTGAGTCATTTTGGTGACTCAGAATATCTCACTCTTAATACTGAATTAACACTATCTCAGATTGCTAGTGTTCTAAGCTGTCCTGCATACACAACAAAAATACTCCAGAAAAGAGGGTTATGTTATCTAAAGTGTCAATATATTTCTAAAAGAGACATTTTAACATAGATTCATGCATAAGTGAATTAGTAGGCAAAAGAATCAATTGAACAGAAAAAGAGAAGCAAAACAGGAACCTAGAAATATAAAAAGTGATCACCAGATATTAAATTTTCTCAGCCATACATTTTAATAGTCATGTTTGTTTGGTTTTAGGAAAAATATATATACTAAGCCAAAAAAACCTATGCATGTGTATTCATATTCATTGACACATTTTGTAATATTAACACCGTATTTGGAATATATGTGCAACTCCAAGATCTGTACATGGATATGATCCCTAATGTGTTATTATCAACAGATAAGGCATTTAGGAAGTAAGTACCTGTATTAATTTATTTTTGATGTTATAAAACCTGAAAAAGAGTAATTTATAATGAACAGAAATTTACTTCTCATAATTCTGAACTGTGAGAAGTCCTTATGGATAAGAACAGCAGTCCTTGATTCAGGCTACACTGCAATGTACAAGCTAGCATATGCTTGGTGTCATGAGCTGTCTTGTCCACCTGCAAGACCCTTTCTGGGTATGTCTCACAAGCTGGGGTTATGTGTGATTATGTAGATGTCTGGCATTGGAAATTTGGAAGTGATATCATGCAATGTGGTGTCTGTCTGTCCCAAACATATATAAGCCGCGCGTTGCATATAATAAACAGATCTGCACCCTCTGATGTGTTCCCCTAGATGTCCTGTAGCAGTCTCATGCCATACCCTCTTCACAGCCTGTTTGAATGCAGGACTAACAGCATACCTGCAACTGGCACCTGAACAGGGACCTGAAGCAATCCAGGAGTCCCAGGAATCTGCCTTTATCTTCTAGGAAGCTTCTCTTTCAGGCAGAGCAACTTTGGGACATTGTCTTCCAACCTGCCCTCTGGTTTTGCTACGAGTCTATTCTTCTTCCGTGTAACTATTATCCTCCAACATATGGGCCAGAGGGAAGATAACATCCCTGAGGGCACAAGAGCTTCTGGTATGACAGCACTGGCATAGACCCTCACCCTTGCCTCTGCCCTGTGCTCCCCAGGAAATGGTTCCAAGTGCTGGAAGTGTGGACAAATGGTACACCTGAGAGCAGCCTTCTCGTTTGCAGCTGCACCTCTGCCCAGGAGCACCAAGAGGACCTCCACTCTTAGTCCCAAATGCAAAAAGGTATTCCATTTGGCCTGAAACTGCTGCTCCAAATATGCCACCTGCAGGGTGGTTACAGCCTGGGATGGACACATGGGGCACGCCAGGCTGCACTTTCCATCAGGTTGACCCCCTTGCCTGCTTGCCTAGGCCCCTTGCATGCTTACCCAGCCCCCCTCCCACCCATAATCTAGGTCCTGACCCCTGCCTGCTTGCCTAAGTCCTGCCCCTGTCCTACTCATAGAAAAAATTTAAAAAAATGCAGAGGTTTACAATGTGAATCTCAGACCTGTTGAGCAGTAAAGCATGAACCATGTGAAAAAGTCAGATGCTTCTGTGCCTTGAGAGGTTCCTTTTCCAACAAGGCTTGTACTTGTACCTCAGAATAAAAAAAAAATGCAGACATTGCTTTCCTTTTATGCACTCTTTCATCCTGCTTTCTTATTTGCTGTCTACATATCTGAAGACAATTTATCATGTTACAAGCATTTAATCATATATTCTAACTTTCTTTCAATTGGTTTTGGGTTTCATCTTACATTTTTAATGAGATTCTAAATGGACAGGAGAGTTTAACGCAGTCTCTAGTGCCTTGTAACAAATATAGTACATTTTATGTCAAATTATAAAGGTAATATAAAAGTTTAAAGTTTTGAACCATTGTTGACTTTTCCAAGATGGCGGCTCCCGAGGCTGCAGGGTGCATTCTGAGCAGCTAAGGGAAAAGTTGGGGAGGGGGACTTAGGGGCCCCTAAGAGATTTGGGAAGCATCAGAGGTGGCGCAAGGGCATTTGGTTCCTCGGGGACTAAAATTTGGCACTGTAGACATTGTCTGATGGTGTCGGGAGGCAACAGGGATAGCCCCTGTGTCAGCTGAGTCTTTCTCCTACTAATCCCAGGTACAGAACTTGGAGCCTGGTGCTGGATGATCACTTGGTATATTAAGGGTGGTGTACAGTGGTTCCCTGAGTGCATCTCACCGGGTGGGTGATTGGGGTTTGCCCCACTTGGATGTCAGGGATTCTGGCTACATTGCAGTGGAGGAATTTTGACCTTCCAGCCCACAGAACTGGGAGTTCCTGGGGCCCTTGGGGTGTGGATTTCACAGGTCTGGGGGGGGGGGTTCAGGCTGGCTTGGGTGTTGCATGGCTTAGTCCATTGGGAGAGCTGTTTGCTGGTTGAGGGGTGTTGGTCTGTACAGTGTTAGGACAGAGCTGAGATTTTAGAGCCTAAAGTATCCACAACTGTACAACAATTAAGACATCAACAAACACCTGACGAATATAACCAAAATCAGTGTCACCTCAATAAACAGCTAAGCTTCACATTAGAACCACTCCCAACAGAAGCTACCCAAATGACTAAAGCTCAAAGAAAGAAAGACTCAGGTGGATCCCCACCAAATACTAATACCCCTATTCAAGTACCCTCTAATGAAGATCTTTGGATTTCACTCAGGATACAGATCTCAAAAGAACAATTATGAATATGATTAGAGAAATTAAGGAGTTGAGGGAATTTAAGGAGCTTATAAACAAGGAAGTCTGGGAACTAAATAAGACACGGATAAATTGAAAGAGGACAGCAATAAAGTGCAGAATGAAATTACTAAAGATATAGAAACATTGAAGAAAATTCAAGTTGAAATGAAAAAAGAAATACAACATTCCCAAAACAACTTTGAAACAATAGGAGAAACTCTTAATAATAGAATAGATGAAGTAGAAAATATAATATCAATATTGGAAGACAATACGGAAAAATTGTAAAAATCAAGTAAGGATTATGAAAATTTTTTTATAAATTTATTTTTATTTTTTAACAACTCTAGACCCGTGTCTCCCTCCATTCCCCCACCCCACCAGAGCTCATGCATTCTGCCAAACATGCCTTTCATCTCCTTCTCAGTCTTTCTCAATATTCTCCATGAGGAAGTTGACTGTTTTGAGCAGAAGTTCATCATTTCAGTCAGTGGATTATGAAAAATTAAAAAAAACACAAAAATGGAATAGCCAGGAACTTTGGGATACAATAAAAAGACACATAACACGAATTATAGGGATATAAGAGGAAGAAAACTCACGGGGTAATGATATGGCCCAGATTTTCAACAAAATTTTAGAGGAAAAATTTCCCAAATTAAAGCAAGAGATACCAATACAAGTATTAGAAGCATATAGAACACCAAGCAGAAAGAACTAGAAAAGAAATTCTCCAAGCCATATCATAGTAAAAACACGTGATGTTCAAAGCAAATGAAGGATACTGAAGGCTGCAAAAGAAAAACAAGTTACCTACAAAGGAATACCTATCGGAATTACAGCTGATTTCTCAATGCAGACAATGAAAGCCAGAAGAGCCTGTCTAAAATATTTCCAGTTCTAAAAGACTATAGAAGCTAACCCAGAGTACTTTATCCAGCAAAACATCTATTATGATTGAAGGAGAAAAGAAAATATTCCATGATATAAATAAGTTGACAGAATTCCTCTCCAACAAGCCATGCCTGCAGAGAATACTCCAAGCAATACGAAGAATGAAGGGCAGGCATGACTATAACCAATCAACCCCAGAAAACAAATGATACTAACACTATGGAAAGAAAAACCTAGGTTAAGAATGTACTAGGAAAAAAAAGAATGTACTAGAAATCAAAATGATTGGAAGCAATTTAATTCTCTCAACAAGTTTTAAATACCAATGGAATGAATTCTCCAATTAAGAGACAGAGACTAGGAGAATGGATTAAGAAACAAAAGTCATCTATTTTTTCCTCATCTCCAAGAAACTTACCTCACATTTAAAGATAGATATTATCCCAAGGTGAAAGAATGGTAAAAAATTAATACAAATAAATGACACTAAGAAAGAAGGAGGAGTCACTATGGTAATACTAGGTAAAATAGAGTTCAAGGCCTTTGGTTGTGTTTGTGCCTGGGATACTTGATCACCAGGTGAAACATTTTTGGGATGGATAGACAAGATTTTTGCCAGGCTTATGGGATGGGTTTCTGAATATCAGGAAATATCGATTTACTGGAGCTGACCCCAGGACTTGTAGGGTCACTTTAAGGATTTTATTTTGTGGTGATATGTTTTGGGGAACTGCTCCATTCGGCTGGATGGGAATAAATGTTGCAAAGTTTAGTAGAAAGTTAGATATTTGTACTGGATTGAAGTGGATTAATGTTTCTAGAGTGTAATAGCATAAACATTAAAGCCAGTTTACTAATGGTCTAAATGGGATTATAACCACACAGGGTTGTGTTTGGTTTTCAGTCCATTCCTGGCTTGTACCAGACTTCCAGTTGTAGATTCAGATTAAAGGAGCATAGATAAGTAATGATGACTGAAAGATTTTTTTGGTCTCTATTATGCAAGTGCTACTTTTGATATTTCTTCTGCCCATTTCAAGATAATTTGAATCAAGAAAAGTTATGTTTACATCCCTGAACTAGTGGCATGCAGCCCAGAAGGAGACAGCTTAAACAGACTAGGTCAATTTTTTCAACTTAATTCTGGTCAGTCAATATGTTTCCTGTTATTGGAAAACTAAAAACCAGGATATAATGTTTGGGAAAGTAAAGAGACTACATATGTTTGTAGTAAATCATTTATATTTAAGATATGCCTTGGGAGCTGGAGAGATAGCTCAGCAGTTAAGAGAGCCAACTGCTCTTGCACAGGACCTGGGTTCGATTCCCAGAACCCACATGGAGGCCAAGAACAGTCTTTAAGCTGGGCGTGGTGGCACACACCTTTAATCCTAGCACTCAGGAGGCAGAGGCAAGCTGATCTATGAGTTCAAATCCAGCCTGGTCTACAGAGTCAGTTCCAGGCCAGTTGAGGCTATAGGGAGACCCTTTCTCAAAAAGACGAGAGAGAGAGAGAGAGAGAGAGAGAGAAGAAAGCACTATAGCACTATTCCCTGGTTTGGTCCTGAATAGTGTAAGAGAGGAAAAAGCTAGCTGAGAGCAAGATGTGGAGCAGGTGGAAGGCCTACATCCATTTCTCTCTGGCCTTGACTGTGGATGCTATGTGACTAGCTGCTTTGGGTTCCTGCCCTCAAGGATGGGCTGTAACCTGGAAGGACAAGCAAAACCAACCCTTTCTCCCTTAATTTGCTTTTCGTCGGGGTATTTTTTCACAGCAGCGGAAATGAAAGGAAAACACAGGGTATCTGTCACCTTTTACCTCTTCTGCTTTTTTTCAACTGGGACAAAATGGAAGTTCCAAAGGGTATTAGTGATCAGCCTGGACTGCTCGCTGTACTCTTCCATGTGCACATCCACCGGCAGGCTGTTGTGTGTGAACACTCCTCATTGCTCACATTGATACAATTCTCTATCCTGTTTCCTTGCTGAAATTAGATGGAATGGATGGTCTTCAAATAGAATTAGAAATAAAAGTCCCACTGGAAGCCAAAGAGATGATGAGCCAGACACCTCCGACTGTTAATTCAACAAGCGTAACCTGGTAGGGAGATGGTGCTGGGCCCCAGAAGGTGTTTCTAATTAGGACAGACTAAGGCCAAGGTCTGATTAGGGAAGCTAAAGTTGAGATAATCCAGCTTTTCTTTGGTACAGAGGGAATGTTTCCTAGATGACCTATTGTGTTTCCAGTCTAGTCGAGTTGACCTTACACTTAATGGAAATCCACCCAACATCCTTACAGTGGTTTGACTGCAAGTCTTGCTTCTCTCCAGGGTAAATTTTGATCTTTGTTTTTTGCAGGAGATCATATCAGGGATTTGTTGAGTACCTTTTAAACTGAGAGAAACCATCAGTGTTGTTAATAATCATGCTCCTATTAAACAAATGAATACAAATAACCTTTTTATTAATATCTCTCCTATTGGCACAATTTATATATTTTCTCTCACTTTAAGAGCTGAGTTAATTTGGTTTTAAAAATTGACAAAATACCAATATGTACATATTATTTGCTACTTTTCAAATATNTTTTTTTTTCATTTTTTAGCTATAAGTGATAATCCATGAGTATAAGCATCCTTCGTGCAAAACCAATCTATAGACTGTTGTGCCCAAACCCCCACAGTCCCACCATTCAGTGGAGGTTGACAGGTTGTTTGTTCAATCAAGTTGATCAAATGAGTGTCCAGACTACATCGCTGTAGTTTCACCGTTCACCCCAATCGCAGCCTTTACATTCTACCACGCCCCCTCTTCCGCAGATTGTTCCCTAGGCTTAGAAAAGGGGCACAGGTGGATGAGAAGTAAAACTGTCCTCTCTCTCTGGAGCTGTTGACTTGGATTCTGGTCAATTCTGGCTGTTTCCTTTCATGGGCTGACAGTTTGTTCAGGAGTAACCTTTCGATCCTACTAATGAAGCACAAGCAATTAGATATATAGGTATTTAAGCAGCACTAATAGTTATGGTAGGTTACTTTGGCATAGACACATATGTTTGGATGATATGTTAATTCATGAATTATATTTTTACCCCCTGATAAATATAACAGGGTCTTACTGTGGCTTATGACATCTCCTAACCTGTAGAGGATGTAGGCTTGTGGCATCAGCCATGGGTTATTCCTCCAAGGAGAGAGCCAACAGCCAATTAGATTTGGGATATACAGGCACATGGCTGCCTCTGCTGCACAGTATTTCCAGGCAGGTGAAGTGTAGCTGGTGCTGATGGTGGAGTCTTGCTTGACTCAGGGAGACCCGTATTTGCTTTATTGGTTTAGTGGCCTTTGGGAACACTCTCTGGCATTCCAGAGGCCATCTGTACCCTTGCATGTGCGGTCTCAATACATCCCTCCCATGTTAACGCCAGGTCTTCGGCAGCAGGGTCTTATCGCCTCTCCTCCTGCAGGTATCCCAACTTAGGGGCAAGGAGCCCTTACCTTTTGTGGGGCCTTGGATCCCCTGGACGGGGGCATATCTTAAAATGTTCTCCAATTGTGAGTCACCAAGCTTCCTGCGCAGGGAGGTCTTGCAGATCCACTAACAGAACCCTAGCCAGTGTCCAGTCTATAAAGGGGAAGCTCTACATAGAGGAATGTCGCCTTGTGCTTCAAAGGGAAACCCAGTCTAGCAAGACCTGACCTTGTCCTTGGTAGATGGAACTGGTTAAGAATGGCCAGAAGGAGCCTGGCACTCCAAGCCCCCCCCAAAAAAAAGAATATGAGTGCCACCTGAAGACCATAACCTCAAATGACCTTGATAAAACTAAGTTTGGTTAATCTGGGCTAATTGTGTGGACTTAAGCACCCAAAAAGAAAGCATAACCAAAAGATAGTCAATATAGTTCTTTTAAAGCTTGAAAATTTGTGCCTTCACATATTGAGGATAAAGATAGATGAAATAATATTAAACAGACACAAAAACCTTAGATCTTGGACTTGATTAACAGAGTAGGGTCACCAGCAGCCAAAGAACAAGTCCACTATTGTTAATTAATTTTCAATAATAAAATTTCCTCTTTCTAGCAGCTATCTAAGTGGAAACTCATATCCTGACTATTAAAAAGCCTGAAAAGCAGTTCCTGAGTCCAGACATCATGGCCAAATGAATAGGAGAAACCTCAAAAACTGATGCTGTAAAATCTATAGTCAATGCCGGGCATGGTGGCACATGCCTTTAATCCTAGCAGTTGGGAGGCTGAGGCAGGTGGATCTTTGTGAGTTCAAGGCCAGCCTGATCTAAAGAGTTATTTCCAGAACAGCCAGAGCTACAGGGAGACCCTGTCTCAAAACAAACAAACAAACAAACAAACAAACATCCCTGGTCAAGAAATTCTAGTGGACTTTTAAGTTGGACATTTGAATTCATCCTGTTGTTACTTCTACTGATCCCCTGCCTAGATCATGTACCTAACTATTCCTGCCTTCATTTCACTTTCACAAGTACCAGTCGAGGATTGTCTTTCCTTCTAGAGTTATGCATGGGGGTCTTTTAGATTGGCCCTCTGAATGGGAATACCCCAATTGCCACACCCAACATCCCTTTACAGCATGGAAGTAAACAGTTGCCGGCATCCTCATTCCATTCTGGCTAGTGGGGTGACCCTTTTCAGAGGGTAACATAACTAAACAGGAGCTAGAAATTGACTAGGCAGTTTAGGTATGAGACCCTCCAAATTAACCAGAATCTTTCTCAGCTGAGAACCCAAGGCTTCCTGGTCTAGCCAGTAAACACATATCCTTCTGGTAGCCCTGAAAGAGCAGGAAAAGAAGAAAGAAGAGAAGTAGAGAAGGGGAAAAAAAGAGAAGTACATACCAGCCCCTCTTTCAAAATTTTCGATGCAGAAGCTTACAATTTGGAGCAGAAGTTCACCTTTTCAGTCACTTTGACCCAGTCTTTTTGTTGTTGTTGTTGTTATTGTTCCTTTCAATTTGCATCACTCCAAAATAAGCATATATGCTTGCCACATATATCATAGGTTTTAGCATCTTCATCTTATGATTTTTTTCTTTATTAGGCTGAAAGATGTCATGATTGAAGGCTCCTCCTTGGCAAGCCCAAACCACCATCAGTTCTACCCTTAGGCTCCACACTGGAGTTTTCCCTTCCCATGCCCACCAAATGAGGTCCAGTAAGCAGCACATCCTGTCTTCATCTTCCTATACTTGTCTCCGTGATTCATCCTGGGTAGTTCAACAATGGCAATCAATATTATTCTTTTTAAACCAATATACCCTAAAGATCTTTAAGTAAATATATATGGGTACTTAACTACAAATTCTAGGCAATAAAATTTAATCTGATCTTTTAATCTCACCCCACATTAAAAATTTACTCAAGAGTAGACCCCAATGGGTTCCTGAACTGAATGCCCTGGGGTGGCTGAACACTTAAAACTCTTTTTTTTTGAGACAGGGTCTCCCTATATCACCAGCTGGCTTGGAACTCACTCTGTAGACCAGGCTTGGCCTTGAACTCACAGATATCTGCCTGCCTCTGCCTCCCGAGTGCTAGGATTAATGGTGTGTGCCACCATGGCTGGCCTTTAAAAGTCTTTTAAGTCAAAGGATGTGATAGTCCACTCATTTAATCCCAGAAAACAGAAATGGGTGGGTAAATATATGTGAACGAAAGCCTATTAACAACCAATGCCAAAATTTGGCAGAAGCCTACAAGGCAAAACCTTAGGAAACGACTTCTTAAATCAGACAGCAGCTGCACAAGAAATAAGATCGACAATTGACAAAAGGGACCTCATTAAACTCAAAAGCTTCTGTACATCAAAAGAAACAATCAAGGAAGTGAAGAGAAAACCCACAGAGTGGGAGGAAACCTTCACTGCAAATACATCTGGCAAGGCATTAATTTCCAGAATATATAAACTATTCAAAAAACAAAGAAGAAAGAAAACAAATAAATCACTCAAAAGATGGAGCAAAGAGCTGAACAGAGAATTCACAAGTGAGGCATTAGGGATGTCTGAGAAACATCTTAAAAAATGTTCAACATCTCTAATAGTTTAGGAAATGCAAATTAAAACCACTTTAAGATATCATCTCACTACAATAAGATTGGCTAGGATCAAGAAAACAAATGATACCAAGTGCTGGAGAGGTTGTGGGGAAAGGGGAACACTCATCCACTGCTGGTGGGAATCTAAACTCCTACAGCCACTATGGAAAGCAGTATAGAAAACTCTTGGAAGACTCAAAATGAGCTTACCACCTGACCCAGTCATACCACTCCTGGGTATATACCCACAGACTCACCTTACCGCAGAAATACATGCACAGGCATGTTTATTGCAGCTCTGTTCACAATAACAAAAAGCTGGAACCAACCCAAGTGACCCTCAACTGATGAATGAATAGAGAAAATGTGGTACATCTACACAATGGAGTTCTATGCAGAGATAAAGAAAGATAACATCATGAACTTTGCAGGTAAATGGATGGAACTAGAAGATATTATGTTAAGTGAAGTAACAAACTCCCAGAAAAACAAATGATGAATGGTATCCCTCATCTGTAGAGGTTAGTGACAATTACCTAGTTGTAAGTATTTCATGCGCAGGGCTCCTTGAGCTTTTGTCCAAGTATTTTGGAGTGGTGCATATTGGCAGAAACAACAACAACAACAACAACAGAAAAGACTGCATCAAAGAACTGACTGAAATGGTGAACTTCTGCTCAAAACAGTCAACTTCTGGATTGAGAATTTTGAGAGAGGCTGAGAAAAAGATGAAAAACATGTTTGGCAGAATGCATGAGCTCTGAAGGGGCAGGGAGATGGGGAGGGGAACACGGGACTAAATTTGATTTGTAACATAATCTTGTATAAAAATAAATAAATAAATAAATAAATAAATAAATAAATAAATAACCAAAACCAGAAACCTTGGTCTGGTTCGAATGGAGATTTTTGGAACTTGAGAACTCCCAAGCATACCTGGATGCTTGGGCCAGAGATTGAAGAATGCAACTTGAGACTGCTTTGAGGGAACTGTTTTGTGTTTCTCCTTGAGTATTAAACAACAATGTGATTTTCTCCATACCAGACAGTCTCACCATGTGCTCCCTTTAACAATGTGTGTGTGAGTATATGTGCTCATGTTTTAATCACCCATGACTTTGCAGGTTCCTTTGCACTAACGAGTTAACTTAAAACAACTGTGGATAAATCCTACTCATAGAAACTATTTACTTCATGCTTTTGGTATGGTAGGATTTTAATTGGCCTTACATAAATTATTGATAAATGATCATATGCTTTTTGAGGTCACTGTGAGCTGACTATGGAGATGGGATTGGCCCTCCCACTTCAGATTCAAGCCTGTCCCAATGCCCTGTGACAAAAAAATACTAAGAGCCAAACAGCCTAAGAGTAAAGATATTGTAAATTTAAGAACAGTTTAGGAATAAACTAATTTCAACAAGAGTCTTTGTTATTTATCCCATGGTATATGACTATATTAGAAGTAACTAATGGGTTTACAAGCATAAAATATCAATTTAATGTTTTACTAAGTATATATTGCCTCCCTCTATCTACTGTTTATGCTCCTTTGAAATCACAGGCAATTTTTTTGGTAATCTAGTTTCTAATAAATAAATTGTCACTGAAGCTAATACTGTTAAATTACAATAGGGTTCGTGGTCCTTAAGGATAAAAGTTAATTTTAAGGAATGATTACTTCTATTCTAGGGTGTGATTTATTTATACATTTACATATGTTTTATATGTAAGGAATTTGACCATTAGGTAAAACATCTTTGGAGTGAACGGACAAGTTTTTGTGTTTTCGGGTTTGTTTGCTTTTTTTTTTTTTTGTTTTTATTTGACAAACGTATGTAAAGTGTCTCTGAAAATTTGGAGAGAATTGATCATTTAAAACCTACTCCAGGGGCTGGAGAGATGGCCTAGTGGTTAAGAGCTCTGACTGTTCTTGCAGAGGGCCCGGGTTTGATGACCAGCACCCACATGACAGTTGAGAACCGTCTTTAACTCCAGTTCCAGGGGAAACTGACACCCTCTTCTGACCTCCATGGCATTGCACGACATGGGTACACAGACCTACATGCAGACAGTAAATTCATAAATATAAATAAATAAATAATAAATAAATAAAAAAATTTTAAAAGACCAAAAAACCCCCAACCCCAAGACTTTCAAGGACATCTCAAAGATTGTACTTTATAGTAGTACTTTTAAAATAACTGTTCCATACACATATATTTGAATAAATATTACTTAATAAATGTTAATAACTAAGATTAAAAATGTTAATAAATGTTATTAAGTCTCATGGAATTAACTACAAGGATCCTGTATAAAATGTAAATGACTGGCTAATTCCAAAATAAATAATAGCAACATGCTTAAGCTAATTAAGCACACAGAGTTGTTGTTAATTTTCAGTTCACTCCTGGCTTGTACTGGATTCCTAGTTACAGCTTTTCGATTAAATGGACACAGATATTCTCCATGTTACTATATAGTATACAAATGTTACCTATGACATTTCTTTTGCCCATAACAAGATAATTTGACTCAAAAAACCTAGGTTTTACTTGATTAAACCAATTATACGCAGTCCAGAAGGGAACAGTTCAGATGGACTTGGTAAAATATTTCAGCCTGTTTCCTATGTATAGGTATTTGATACAACTTCTGCCTTCTTAAAAACTATAAATCAGGATATAGGGCCTGAGAAACATGAAAGAGTGCTCTGTTTATAGTAAAAATTACAAAAAAAAAGAAGGGAGAGGATTATGCCTCCTCCCTCCAGGATGCAGTTTGCAGGGCACTCTTGACTCTGAATCTATTGTCAATTTTGAAATCAGAAATGATAACTCAAGTCCATAAATAGTGGATCACTCTGACAGGCCATAGTAAGACGACATTGGTACAATGTTGGGACAATGAGAAAAGCCAAATCCACTGCTAATTATGGGGAAAGAGTTCACTTGTGTCTTCCCATAGATGGAGCCACCATCTAAGTTCCAGCAAGGAGCATTCAAGAAACGGATCCACACTGAACTGGGCCAGTCCTATTCAAGATCCCTACAAGGAGATTGCTCTGGAAGGAAATCAAGACATGGAATGTAGAAGAATGGTCATAGACATATTCAAAGAAATCAAAGAATATAAAGAAAAAATCAAAGAATTAAGGGGAGAAAATGAAAATCTGAGGAAGGATCTAAAAAGAAAGAATGATAAACTCTGGAAAGAACTAGAGAGAGAGAATGACAAACTCTGAAAAGAACTAGAAAAAGAGAAACACAAACTCCAAGAAGATCTAGAGGGAGAGAATGATAAACTCCAGAAGGAAGTGGAAACACTGAAAAGGTCCCAGGCTGAAATGAAAGAATAAACAGACCAGTGAAGCAAGGAGCTAAAAGTAGAGAATGACAAGCTCCAAAAGGAAGTGGAAACACTAAAGAAATCATATGAAGAAACAAAAAAAGGAAAATGGAACATTCATGCAATCAAGAGGAAAGGATGGGAGAAAGCCTCAGAAGCAGAATGGATGGAGCAAAAAATAGAATATGAGACTTGCAGGATAACAGAGAACAACTAAAATGCTCTAGAAGATTATGAAAAATTAAAAAAAAAAAACAACAACAGTGGAATAACTAGGAAATGTGGGATACTATGAAAAGACCAAATCTCTGCATCATTGGGATAGAGGAAGGAGAAGAACAGCAAGACAATTGTATTAATCAGATCTTCAACAGGATAATAGAAGAAAGTTTTCCCAAACTGAAAAAAACAAACATATACAAATACAAGAAACACATAGAACACCAAATAGACAAGATCAGAAAAGAAATTCCCCACACCATATCATAGTTAAAACTCTATGTGGTGGTTTGAATGAGTGTCCCCCATAGGCTCTAGGTTTTCAGACGTTTGTCTCCAGTTGGTGGCGCTGTTTTTGGAGGTCTTGTGGTGTGTGGCCGTGCTGGAGGAAGTGTGTCACTGGGGGCCGGTTTAGTGAGTTTTAACAAGCCTTGTGGTCTACAGTTGCTCTCTCCGCTTCCTGTGCTCTTTGTGAGATGTGACCCTGGGCTTGCTGCTCCAGCCCTGGCCACCATGCCTCCCACCACAATGGACTCTAATTCCCTGGAACCGTCAATTTTAAGCTCAAATAAACTCTTCCTTTTATAAGTTCCTTGGTAATGGTGCTTTATCACAGCAAGAGAAAAGTGACTAATACACTCTAGATGATCAAAACGAAGACAAAATACTGAAAGCCACAAGAGAAAAACAAAAACACATATAACGGGAAACCTATCAGAATTACAGCTGACTTTTCAGTGCAAACTATGATATCCAGAACAATGTGGACAAAAGTATTCCAGTGCTAAATGATTTTATATGCCAACCCAGATTACTATACCCAGCAAAAATGTAAATTGTAGTCGAAAGAGAATGAAAAAAAATTTCATGATATAAACACAATGAAAGAATGCATGTCAAAAAACCCAACACTTCGGAAAATACTCGAAGCAATTCAAAGAACAGATGAAAGGAATGAAAACCTCAGAAAAGACCTAGAGGAAAATAATGAAAAACTTTGGAAAGAACTAAAAGGAGAAAATGACAAACTCTGAAAAGAGCTAGAGGGAGAAAATAACAAAATCCAGAAGGAAGCAGAAACACTGAACAGATCCCATGCTGAAATGAAAAAGGAAACCAACTAGCAAAGCAAGGATCTACAAGAAGAGATTTAGAAGCTCCAAAGGGAAGTGGAAATACTAAAGAAAACACAGGATGAAATGAAAAAGGGAATCAAACACTCATTCAATCAAGAGGCAATAATAGGGAAAAGCCTCAGAAGCAGAATGGAGGAGGCAGAAAAAAGAATATCAGACCTGGAAGATAACACAGAATAACTAAAAAGCTCAAGTAAAGATTATGAAAAGTTTAAAAATGCACAAGAGTGGAACAACCAGGAATATGGGACCCTATGAAAAGATCAAACCTCCACATCATAGGGATAGAGGTTGGAGAAGAATCCCAATGAATGGGATTGATCAGATCTTCAACAGAACAGTAGATGAAAAATTTCCAAAACTAAAAAAAGACAAACACATACAAATACAAGAAGCACATGGAACAGAAAATAGACAAGACCAGAAAAGAAACTCCCCATGGCATATCATAGTTAAAACGCTAGACATCCAAAACAAAGACAAAATTCTGAAAGCTACAAGAGAAAAAGAACAAGATACATATAATGGGAAACCTATTAGAATTACAGCTGACTTCTCAGTGCAAACTATGAAAGCAAGAAGAACGTGGACCAAAGCATCCCCAGTGCTAAATGACTACAAATGACAACCTAGGTTACTACACCCAGAAAAAATGTCAATTATAGTTGAAGGAAAGACAAAATTCTTCCATGACATAAAAAAGATGCAAGAATACATGTCCAGGAAACCAAACCTTCAGGAATACTTGAAGGAATTCAAAGGACAGAGGAGAGGAGCAACAACTCCCAGGTGCCTTGGAAAAGAAATTAATAAAAGCATAACTGCAGAAGTAGAAAAGTAGACCAAAAATGCAAATGGATAATAAGGTTAAAGGAAGCAAGACACACCTCTCAATTATAAACTTAAATATTAATGGAATAAACTCCTCAATCAAAAGGCATAAACTGGGAGAATGGATTAGGAAACAGAATCCACCTATATGCTGTCTACAAAAAACCCATCTCATCCTCAAGGATAGATGCCAACTTAAAGCAAAAGGATGGAAAAAAATATTCCAATCAAATGGTACCAAAAAGAAAGCAGGAGTTGTTATTTTAATATCAGACAAAATAGACTTCAAAGTAGAAGCAATCAGAAGAGACCAAAAGGGCTATGGTGGTTTGAATGATAGTGTCCCCCATAAGCTTTAAGTATTCAGACATTTTGTCTCCAGTTGGTGGCACTGTTCTTGGCGGTCTTAGAAGGTGTGGCCGTGGCCATGCTGGAGGAAGTAGGTCATTGGGGGTGGGCTTGGTGAGTTTAACAAGCCTTGCAGTCTCCAGTCTCTCTCTGCTTCCTATGTTCATTGGGAGACGTGACCCTCGGCTTGCTGCTCCAGCCCTGGCCACCATCCTTCCCACCACAATGAACTGTGTTTCCCTAGAACAATCAATTGTAAGCTCAAATAAACTCTTCCTTTTATAAGTTCCTTTGCTCATGTTGGTTTTATCACAGCAACAGAAAAGTGACTAATACAGTTATTTGGTACCAGAGAGTGGGCTGTTGGCTGTGAAGAACCTGACCATGTGGATGTTTGGAGAACTGTGGAAGACTTTGGAACTGTGGGCTACAAAAGCTGTTGACTACTCTAAGCAGAGGTTAATGGGGCATTATAGTAGAAGCCTGGAAGAAAACAATGCTGTAATGTCTGGAAGAAAGCAATGCTGCCTTTATTTTCCTCTGGAAAATAAAGACTTAGGCAGCAACTGGGATATTTGGATAAAGAGTCTGGCAGCAGTTTGCCCACAGTCCAAATGCTCGCCTGATGGTAAGTTGAAAAGCAATGAACTAATGTCTTTGGCGGAGGATATTTCAAGACAGCCTAATATAGAAATGGTGGCATGGCTATTAATGGTGAATATTGTACATATCTACAGTGAAGAAGAGCAGATGGGGCAGAAAGAAATGTGGAATGTACAGTTTGGATCTGAAAACTGCACTAGGAAGATTAAAAGTGGGGCCAAGGCATGTGAAGGAAAGGCTCCCTTTGATAAGGAGATTAAAGTGATTAAGGAGGGGCCTAGCTATTTACAAGTAAACAATGGAAAAGTGAGATTAAAGTGATTAAGGAGAGGCCTCAAGTAAACAGAAACTGTCCCTTCAGTGCAAGACCACACCCAGCTAATCCTCAAACTTTTGGAAGGAAAATATTGAAAGGATTTTCTGCTCCAAGAAGTCCAGGGCAGAGAAAAGTTGCAAATGTGGTTGAAATAGCCCAGGGTTCATCCCAAACTTGCAGCCAAACCCGGCAGTTTCATTCACGTGGTACTGGCTTTAGAGGCATGAGGTTTTCAAGAGTGAAGTGGTCATCAGTTCTTCTTCCACGGTTTCAGAGAGCCACAGAGGCCAGGCATAGTACAGCATGGCCGTCCCTGCATAAAGAAGGCCCTGATAGGCCATTGAATGAAGCTGTGAATGTGAAGCCTGGTTGGCAGCGGAGACTCCAAGAAGACATTCAAGATGCCAGAGCTGTGAGATATTTGCCAAGGAGAGCTGCATACAGGGAGTGGTACCAGCCTAAGGAAGAGATCCGTGTTGCATACAATCCTCGAAGAGCTGAGCCATCTAAGCCCTTTGGAAGTAAATTCCCAGAAGTCACACATGGAGCTACTAGACTTGGTGTTTGCCCTGCTGGTTTTTGGTCTTGTTTTGGTCCAGTATTTCCTCACTATGCCTCTATTCTTCCCTTTTGGAATGGGAATGGGTATTCAGTTCCACTGTATGTTGGGAGTATGTAATTTGCCTTTTGATTTTACAGGAGCTTACAGTTAAGATATTGGCCTGTGTCTCAGAAGAGATTTTTGGACTATAGAATTTTGAATAGAATTGAGACTGGTAAAGACTATGGGGACTTTTAACGTTGGACTAAACATATTTTGCATTTTATATGGTAAGGAGCCTCTGGGGGCCAGGGAGTGGAATGTGGTGGTTTGAAGGAGAATGTTCCCCATAGGCTTTAAGTGTTCAGGCATTTTGTCTCCAGTTGGTGGCACTGTTCTTGGAGGTCTTAGACGGTGTGGCCATGCTGGAGGAAGTAGGTCATTGGGAGCAGGCTTGGTGAGTTTAACAAGCCTTGCGGTCTCCAGCCTCTCCCTCTCTCTGCTTCCTGTGCTCATTGGGAGATGTGACCCTCAGCTTGCTGCTCCAGCCCTGGCCACCATGCTTCCCGCCACAATGGACTCTGATTCCCTGGAACTGTCAATCATAAGCTCAAATAAAGTCTTCCTTTTATAAGTTCCCTTGCTCATGGTGCTTTTATCTCAGCAACAGAAAAATGACTAATACAAGGGCCGTTATATCCTTATCAAAGAGAAAATTAACCATGAAGACTTCACAATCACGAATATACATGCACAAAAATCTGGTGCACCAATACTTATAAACACAACTCTACGGGACCTCAAGGCACAGATTAACTCCAGAACACTCATAGTAGGGTGTTCAATATCCCACTGAGCCCCTTGGATAGATCAACTGAACAATGAATAAACAGAGAGACATCTGAACTGATAAATATGATATAGCAAATGGACCTCACAGACATCTACTGAATATTAAACCCAAGCACCAGAGAGTACACTTTCTATTCAGCACCTCAGGGAATGAATTGACCACATACTCGGACACAAAAAAAAAAAAAAAAAACTCATCAAATACAAAAAAAAAATTGAAATAATTTCATGCATTCTATCAGACCATAGTGCAATAAAGCTCAATATCAACACTAATAAGCCCTACGACCTATACAAACACATGGAGATTAACACTACATTCCTGACTAATGAGTGGATCAAGGAAGAAATAAGAAATAAATAAAAGCATTTCTGGAAATAAATGACAAAGACAGAACAACACAACAAAACCTATGGTACACCTTAAAAGCAATCTTAAGAGGGAAGTTTATAGCCCTGATTGCCTATATAAAAAATAAAAAGAGCACAAATAAGTGAGGTAACACTGGAGCTAAAAACACGTGAAAGACAACAACAAATGAATCCTAAACGCAACAGACAGAAATATCAAAAATCAGAGCAGAATTCAATGAAATATAAACAAAGAAAATAATACAAAAATCAATGAATCCAAAAGTTGGTTCTTTGAAAGAATAAACAAGATAGATAGAACTCTAGCCCAGTTAACCAAAAGAAAGAAAGAGCAACGTCAAATCAACAGAATTCATGATGAAAGGAGAAACATCACAGCAGACAATGAAAAGATCCAGGCAGTCATATGGGAATACTTCAAAAACTATACTCTACTAAATTTGAAAACCTAAGAGAAATGGATGAACATCTGAAATCCTGGGAATCACCAAAGCTAAACCAAGAAGAGATTGACAGCATAAACAGACACGTAATATTTGAAGAAATCGAAAATGTAACAAGAGGTAGGAGGTGGGTGCTTCAGCAAGGCGGATTGTTTGATTTAATTTAATTGGCTTTGGCTCAATTGGCTTTTGTGGCTTTGGGGGCAGAGTTATCCTCCCAGCTGGTATAAACAGTAGGTTTCTGTGAGTCTGGAGATCAGGGATCTCCCAAGACCACCTGAAGCACAGGAACCAGGCATGGGCTAAAGAGCCCCCTCCACCCCTAACCCCGGCCAACTGGGATTATCGAAGGAAGGAGTGTCCAAGTGGATTATTTAGAGAAACTTCACAACAGAAAGGGAAGAGTGAGTTGGAACTTCCAATAGAAAGCCTAGAGCTTAGAGAAGTCAACACTCCATAAGCAAGGAGTAAAGGAATAAAACAAATCAATCAAACAACCAAGGAAGGCATCTGAAGGCAGCAAGCAAAGCAAGTCTTCAACACAGTGAAGAGGCATTTGGGATTCACATTGGAATACTGGCAAGGAGAAGCCCATATGCCAGGGACACGGAGAAAAGACAACATGGGAAAGGTGCAGGATAAACCCACACCAAGCTCTACAAACCCTGTGGAAGACTCTCCAGTGGGATCCCCCTGGGGATGGCCCAGGACACATATATTAGAAATACAATTGTGAACATACTTAAAGAAGTACAAGATTATAAAGAGCAAAACAAAGAATTAAGAAAAGAGAATGAAGAACTCAAGAAGGACCTAGAGAGAGAGAATGATAAACTCCAGAAGGAAGTAGAAACACTGAAAAGATCCCATGTTGAAAAAGATAAGGAAACCAACCAGTAAAGCAAAGAGCTACAGGAAGAGATTGAGAAGCTCCAAAAGGAAGTGGGAATACTAAAGAAATCAGAATAGGAAATGAAAAAGGAAATCAAACACTCATCCAATCAAGAGGAATGGTATGGCAAAAACCTCAGAAGCAGAATGGAGGAAGCAGAACAAAGAATATATGACCAGGAAGATAACACAGAACAACTAAAACCCTCAAGTAAATATTATGAAAACCTTAAAAATACACAAAAGTGAAACAGCCAGGAACAGTGGGATACTATGAAAAGATCAAACCTCTGCATCATAGGAATAGAGGAAGAGGACGAATCCCAAGAGAATGGTTTTGATCAGGTCTTCAACAGAATAATAGATGAAAATTTCGCCAAACTAAAAAAAGACAAACCAGTACAAATACAAGAAGCACATAGAACTGAAAACAGACAAGATCAGAAAAGAAACTCTCCATGACACATCATAGTTAAAATGCTACACACCCAAAACAAAGACAAAATTCTTAAAGCCACAAGAGAAAAACAACAAGTCACCAATAAGGGGAAACATATCAGAATTACAACTGACTTCGCAGTGCAAATTATGAAAGCAAGAAGAACATGGAGCAAAGCATTCCCAGTGTTAAAAGACAATAGATGCCAACCCAGGTTACTATACCCAGCAAAAATATTGATTATAGTTGAAGGAGAGAGAAAAACCTTCCATGACTTAAACAAGATGAAAGAATACATGTCCAGAAAACCAACCCTTCAGAGAATACTTGAAGCAATTCAAAGGACAGAAGAAAGGATCAAACATCCCCAGGCACTGAGAAAGAGAAATCAATAAAAGCATAACTGCAGAAGTAGAAACCTGAATCAAAACCGCAAATGTATAACAAGGCAAAAGGAAGCAACACAAACGTATCTGTCATAACCTTAAATATTAATGGACCAAATTCCCAAATCAAAAGACATAGACTGGGAAATTAGATTAGGAAACAGAATCCTTCGATATGCTGTGTACAAGAAACATATCTTACCTTCAAGGACAGGCACCACCTTAAAGTGAAAGGATGGAAAAAATATTCCAAGCAAATGGTACCAAAGAGAAAGCAGGTGTTGCTATTTTAATAACAGACAAAATAGACCTCAAAGTAAAATAAATCAGAAGAGACAAAGAAGTCCATTACATTTTTATCAAAGGAACAATTCACCAAGAAGAGTTCACAATTATGAATATATATGCACCAAACTCTGGTGCACCAAACTTTATCAAGACAATTCTCCAGGATCACAAGGCACAGATTAACCCCAGTACACTCATAGTAGGGGACTTCAATACCCCTCTGAGCCCTTTGGACAGGTCAACAGGACAAGGAATAAACAGAGAGACATCTGAACTGAATGATATTATACACCAAATGGACCTCACAGACATCTACCAAATATTCCACCCTAATACCAGAGAATACACTTTCTACACAGTACCCCACGGAACGTTCTCCAAAATCGACCACATACTGGAACACAGAAGAAACCTCCACAAATACAAAAAGATTGAAATGATTTCATGCATTCTATCAGGCCACAGTGCAATAAACCTCAATATCAACACCAGGATAAGCCCTACTATCTATAAGAACACAGGGAGATTAAACAACACAATCTTGAATAATGAATGGGTCAAGGAAGAGATAAAGAAAGAAATAAAATAATTCCTGGAACTGAATGATAATGATAGATAATACAACACAAGAAGACCTATGTGATACATTAAAAGCAGTCCTAAGAGGGAAGTTTATAGCCCTGAGTGCCTACATTAGAAAAACAGAAAGACCACAAATGATTAATCTAACACTGCAGCTAAAAGTACTTGAGAGGCAACAACAGATGAACCCTAAACGCTACAGACAGGAAGAAATTACAATAATCAGAGAAGACATCAATGAAATAGAAACAAAGAAATCAATACAAAAAAAAATCAATGAATCCAAAAGTTGGTTCTTTGAAAGAATAAACAAGATAGACAGACCTCCAGCCCAGTTAACCAAAAGAAAGAAGGAACAACTCCAAATCAATACAATCTTTGATGAAAAGGGAAATATCACAACAGACAAGGAAAAGATCCAGAAAATCATATGGGAATATTTCAAGAACCTATACTCTACCAAGTTTGAAAACCTAGAAGAAATGGATGAATATCTGAAATCCTGGGAATCACCAAAGCTCAACGAAGAAGAGATCCACAGCCTAAACAGACCCATAACACATGAAGAAATTGAAGATGTAGTAAGAAACCTCCAAGTAAAAAAAAGCCCAGGCCCAGATGGTTTCACAGCAGATTTCTATAAAGCATTTCAAAAAGACGTACAACCATTATTACTGAAACTGTTTAGAAGGATACAGAGGGGATTCTCCCAAATTCCTTCTATGAAGCCAGCATCACTCTATTACCAAAACCAGGCAAAGATACAACAAAAAGGAGAACTAGAGACCCATCTCCCTAATGAACACAGACACCAAAATTCTAAACAGGATACTGGCAAATCGCATACAGACCCACATCAAGAAATCATCCATCATGACCAAGTTGGATTCATACCAGAGATGCAGGGATGGTTCAACATACGAAAATCAATAAATATCATCAAACATATAAATGGACTGAAAGACAAAAACCACACCATCATCTCAAGTGACACAGCCTTTGACAAATCCAGCATCCCTTCATGTTTAAAGTCCTAGAGGGAATTGGATTTAAGGGATCATTCCTCAATGTAATCAAAGCCATATACAGGAAACACACTGCCAATATCATCCTAAATGGGGAAATGGCAGAAACATTCCCTTAAAAGGTAGGAACTCGGCAAGGCTGCCCCCTGTCACCACTCCTCTTCAATAAAGTTCTTGATACACTTGCTAGCGCAATAAGGCAAGAAAAGTAAATTAACGGAGTACTAATTGGAAAAGAGGAAGTCAAGCTATCCCTTTTTGCTGATGATATGATCGTTTACTTAAGGGATGTTAAAAACTCCACCAGAAAACTCCTAGAAATGATTAACAGCTTCAGCAAAGTGGCAGGATACAAAATTAACCTAAAATAATCAGTAGCCTTTCTTTACACCAACAACAAGCAACTGAGGAAGGAATTCAAGGAGACCTTTCCATTCACAATAGCCTCAAAACCAATAAAATACCTAGGAACAAACCTATCCAAAGACACCAAAGATCTCTACAACAAAAATTTTAAGCCATTGAAGAAAGAAATTGAAGAAGACACCAGAAGATGGAAAAAACCTCCCATGCTCATGGATTGGGAAAATTAACATAGTGTAAATGTCCATCCTACCCAAACTCTTGTATAGATTTAACGCAATTCCAATTAAAATCCCCAAGAGTTTCTTCACAGGCTTGGAAAAAAAAAGTCCTTAACTTCATTTGGAAAAACAAAAGACTGGGAATAGCCAAAACAACCCTAATTGAAAAGAGCAACACTGGGGGATCTCTAATCCAGACTTCAAACAGGACTATAGTCAGAAAAACAGCCTGGTACTGGCACAAAAACAGACCTGTTGACCAATGGAACAAAACTGAAGATCCAAACTTGAGCACATACAATTTCAGCCATCTCATTCATATTTGACAAGGGGGCCAAGAAGACACAATGGAGAAAAGAAAACATCTTCAGCAAAGGGTGTTGGCAAAACTGGATCACCACTTGTAGAAGAATGAAATTAAACCCCTACCTCTTGCCCTGTACAAAAGACATCTCCAGATAGATTAAAGACCTCAGTGTAAAACCCAAACTATGAAGGCAATAGAAGAAAAAGTTGGCAGCAGATAACAAGACATAGCCATAGGAAAAGACTTCCTAAGTCAGACAGCAGCTGCGCAAGAATTAAGATCAACAAATGATAAATGGAACCTCATTAAACTCAAAAGCTCTGTACATCAAAAGAAATAATGAAGGAAGTGAAGATAAATCCCACAGAGTGGGAGAAAACTTCACCACAGAAACATCTGACAAAGCATTGATTTCCAGAAAATGTATAGCACTCAAAAAACAAAGAAGAAAGAAAACAAATGACCTACTCAACAGATGGAACAAAGCTGAACAGAGACTTCACAAGTGAGGAATTAGAGATGGCTGAGAAACATCTTAAGACGTGTTCAACATCATTAATCATTAAGGAAATGCAAATCAAAACCACTGTAAGATATCATCTTACTCCAATAAGACTGGCTAAGGTCAAAAAAACAAATGATACCAAGTGCTGGAGAGGTTGTGGGGAAAGAGGAACATTCATCCACTGCTTGTGGGTATGTAAACTCATACAGCCACTATGGAAAGCAGTGCAGAGAACCCTTAGAAGACACAGAATGAACTAGCCACCAGACTCAGCCATACCACTCCTGCGCATGTACCCACAAGACTCATCCTCCCACAGATCTCTTCACAATAGCAAGGAACTGGAACCAACCCAAATGTCCCTCAACTGATGAGTGGATAGAGAAAATGTGGTACATCTACTCAATCTAGGCAGTGCTAAAGAAAGATGACATCATGAACTTTAAAGGTAAATGGCTGGAGCTAGAAGATATCATGCTGAGTGAAGCAACACAGTCCCAGAAAAACAAACAGTGAATGGTATCCCTCATCTGTGGATGGTAGTGCCAATTACCTAGTTGTAGGTATTTCTTGTGCATGGCCCCTTGAGCTTTTGTCCAAGTAGTTGGAAGTGATGCATAATGGAAACAACAACAACAGAAAGGACCGCATCAAAGAACTGACTGAAGTGGTGAACTTCTGCTCAAAACAGTCAACTTCCACATGGAGAATTTTGAGAAAGACTGAGAAAGAGATGAAAAGCATGTTTGGCAGAATGCAGGAGCTCTGATGGGGTGGGGGGNATAAAGTAAAAATGAAATATTTTTTAAAAATAAGTTCAGAGATGAACCCACACTGAGAGACATTGGAAAACACAAATGGGCAGTACGAAGAGGGGTGGGAATATGGGAAGGGGAGGGAACTTAAATACCATCAAATTATATTGTATAAAGAAAATGTAATAAGTGACCTCCCAATGAAAAAAAGCCCAGGCCCAGATGGTTTCACAGCAGAGTTCTATAAAACACTTAAAGAGATCTTACAACCGTTATTACTCAAACTGTTCAGAAGGATATAAGCAGAGGGAATTCTCCCAAATTCTTCCTATGAAGCCAGCATCACTCTGATACCAAAACTAGGCAAAGATATAACCAAAAAAGAAAACTATAGAACCATCTCATTAATTTATTCAGATGCAAAAATTCTCAACAAAATACTTGCAAACTGCATACAGACACATCAAAAAGATAATTCATCACAACCAAGTTTAATTCATACTAGAGATGCAGGGATGTTTCAACATATGAAAATCAGTGAATAATGGGGCTGTGGGGATAGCGCAGCCATTAAAGGCTGAGGCTAAGAACTGCAAAAAAAAAATAAGTTCGAAAATCAGTGAATATCATAAAACACATAAATGGACTGAAAGACAAAATCCACAGGATCATCTCAATGGATGCAGGAAAAGCCTTTGACTAAATCCAACACCCCTTCATGCTTAAAGTCCTAGATGGAACTGGACTGGAGAGATCATTTCTCAACATACTCAAAGCCATATAGGAAAAACCCATAGCCAACATCATCCTAAATGGAGAAAACTTAGATGGATTCCCCTTAGAGTTACCAACTCACCAATGCTGCCCACTGTTGACACCCCTCTTCAATATAGTACTTGAAAAACTGGCTAGGGTAACAAGGCAAGAAAAGGAAATTAAAGGAGTCCTAAGTGTGGAACAGGAAGTCAAACTCTCCCTCTTTGTAGACGATACAATAGTTTACCTAAGGGATGCTAAAAACTCCACCAGAGTACTCCTAGAAGTGATTAAGCATTTCAATAAACTGTTGGAATACAAAATTAACCTAGAAAAATCAGTAGCCTTTCTTTACACCAACAACAAGCAACTGAAGAAGGAATACAAGGAGACCTTTCTTGTATCAACAATAGCCTCCAAAACAATAAAATACCTAGGACCAAACCTAACCAAAGACAACAAAAATCTCTACAACAAAAATTTAAGCCCCTGAAGAAGGAGATCGAAGATTACATCAAAAGATGGCAAAACCTCCCATGCTCAAGGAATGGAAAAATTAATATAGTATAAATGTCCATTCTACACAATTTAATATACAGATTCAATGAAATCCCAATTAAAATCCCCATGAGTTTCTTCACAGCCTTGGAAAAAAATCTTAAATTCATATGGGAAAATGAAAGAGCCTGAATAGTGAATGCAATCCTAAGTGAAAAATGCAATACACGGGGGATCACCTTACTGGACTTCAAGCTATATTACAGGGCTACAGTCATAAAGACAGCTTGGTACTGGCACAAAAACAGACCCTTTGAGCAATTTCAGCCACCCTAAATTTAATAAAGGGGAAAAAACGCTCATTGGCGGAAAGATAGCATCTTCAGCATATGGTGGTGGCAAAACTGGATCACCACATGTAGAAGAACAAAATTAAACTCCTACCTCTCACCCTGTACAAAAATCAACTCCCAGTGGATCAAAGACCTCAACATGAAACTGGAAACTCTGAAGGTGATAGAAGAAAAAGTTTGTAGCAATCTACAAGACATAGGAGTAGGAAAAGACTTTCTAACTAAAAGAGCAGCCATGCAGGAAATAAGGTCAACAGATGACAAGTGGAACCTTATCAAACTCAAAAGCTTCTGCACAGTGAAAGAACAGTCAAGGAAGTTTAGAGAAAACCCACAGTGTGGGAATAAATCTTCATCAGTGATACATATGACAGAGTATTAACATCCAGAATATATAAACTCCTCAGTAAACAAAGAAGTAAGAATACAAATGACTCACTCAAAAGATGGAGTAAACATCTGAACAGAGACTCCACCAGTGTGGAAGTAAAGATGGCTGAGAAACATCTTAAAATGCTTTCAACATTGTTAATAAGGAAATGCAAATTAAAACTACTCTAAGATATATCATCTCACTCTGATAAGACTGGCCAAGATCAGGTAAACAAAATACACCAAATGCTAGAGAGGTTGTGGTGCTAGGGGAACACTCATCCACTGCTGGTGGGAATGTAAACTTGTACAACCACTGTGGAAAGCAGTGTGGACAATCCTTAAAATCAAAATGAACCTACAACCTGACCCAGCTATACCACTCCTGGGTATATACCACAAGACTCATCCTACTGCAAAGACACATGCACATCTGTGTTTATTGCAGCTCTCTTCACAATAGCAAAGAGCTGGAACCAACCCAAATGTCCGTCAACTGAGGAGTGGATAACAAAAATGTGGTACATCTACACAATAGAGTAATATGCTGTGGTAAAGAAAGATAACATCTTGAACTTTGCAGGTAAATAGACTGAACTCCTAGCCATTATGTTAAGTGAAGTAACACAGTCCCCCCAAAACAAATGGGGAATTGTTTCCCTCATTTGTGGTTGCTAATACCAAATCTCCCAATTGAAAGAAAAACTGAGCAATGTTATTGCTATATTTCTTTCTATCTGAAACAACTGTGATGTTATAATGTGAATCTCTTAATAAGCCCTAGAATTAACTTAAAACTTACTTTCAGACATGGTACTTAATGTATATGGGTCAAAGGTATGTATTCTTATCTTAGAGTAATATAAAATTAAAGGGAAAAATGTGAACTCTTAAACATATATCAGATTCAACATACAGTTTATTCCTGGAAGACATAATTCTGGTAAATATATGACATTTATATAGGCATATCTTGGAGTAATACAATTGGGAGGGAATGACAACAAAATAAGGACTGGGTCAAAAAATGGACTGATATAGTTAAATTCTGCCTAAAACAATATTTGCAAAGTAAAACTCTTAAAAGAATGAGAAAAGGATGCAGGATATGTATGGCAGAATGCATGATCTGGGGTGGGTTGGGGAGAAGGGAAAGGGGAATATGTCTAAATTGAACTGATAATGATGTCTGAAATACACAAAACATCAACAAAATATTATATTAAAAAATGGATTAGCACCCAGTGGCCAGAGAGCTGACCTGTCTAAATAACCAGGTGTAAGATGAAATTTTAATGTGTTTTTAATTTGCATTTCCTTAGCTACTAATAATGTTGAACACTTTATTGTGGTCTTTTTGAAACAGGGTTTCCCTGAAGCCCCAGCTGTACTGGATCTCACTACGCACACCAATCTGGCCTTGAACTCACAGAGATCTGCCTGTCTCTGCCTCCTGAGCGCTATAATTAATGGCATGCACCACCATGCCTGACTTCTCTTCATTTTTAATGTAGGTACTTAGAGCTATAAAAGTCCGTCTTAGGACTGCTTTTAAAGTCTCCCATAAGTTTTGTTGCATTGTATTGTCCTTTTTGTTCAATTCTAGGAATACGTTATTTCTTTCCTAATTTCTCTTGACCCATTCGTTATTCAGTATGTGTGGCTTAATCTCTGTATTAGTCACTTTTCTGTTGCTGTAATAAAACCACCATGAGCAAGGGAACTTATGGAAGGGAACAAAGGAAGAGTTTATTTGAGTTTACGATTGATAGTTCCAGGGAATTAGAGTCCATTGTGGTGGGAGGCATGGCGGCCAGGGCTGGAGCAGCAAGCCAAGGGTCACATCTTGCAATGAGCACAGGAAGCAGAGAGCGAGAGGCTGGAGACCACAAGGCTTGTTAACCTCACTAAGCCTACCCCCAATAACGTACTTCCTCCAGCACATCCACACCTTCTAAGACCTCCAAGAACAGTGCCACCAACTGGAGACTAAATGTCTGAATAATTAAAGCCTATGGGGGAACACTCTCTCATTCACCACAATCTCCATGAGTTCAGGTATTTGCTAGGGCTTCTGGTGTTTATATTAAGCTTTCTTGCATTGTGGTTTAGGAGAATGCATGGAATTATTTCATCATTTTTTGTACTTGTGGATGGTTGTTCTGTGCCCCAGTGTGTGGTCAGTTTTGAAGAAAGTTTCATGGGGTGCTAAATTGAACGTGTATTCTTTGGTGATTGGGTGGAATATTTGGTAGATGTCTGTTAGGACCATTTGATGTATTGTAGTGTTCAGTTCAGATAGTTCTCTGCTTTTTCTTTATCTGATTGACCTATCTAATGGACAAATTGGGGAATGGAAGTCCTCTACTATTAGTTTTTTGGTATTAATCTGTGCCTTAAAGTTTTGTAGAATTGTGTTTATGAAGTTCAGTGGACCAGAGTTTGGTGCATATAGGTTTATAATTGTGATATTTTCTTGCTTAACTGTCCCTTTGATAAGAATAAAGTGACCCTCCATCTTTGATGATTAGGTTTAGTTTGAAGTGTATTTTGTCTGATATTAGAATAGCAACTCCTGCTTACTTCTTATTACCATTTGCTTGGAATAATTTTTTACTCCTTTTCACCATGAAGGTGGTGTTTCTTACAGAAAAGAAGATGGATTTTTTTTTTCATAATCCATTCTGCCTGTCTGTGCCTTTTGATTGGGGAGTTCAGTCCCTTAATATTTAAAGTTAATGTTGAGAGGCATATATTGCTTCCATCATTTTAGTTTTACTTTACATTCTTGGTTTAGGTTTGTATTTCCAATGTTATACCTTCATTAACTACTTTCTGTTTCTGCTTGAGTATAATCATTCTTTCTTCTGCTCTTTGTATTGCTACAAGTATTCTCTGAAGGGTTGGTTTTCTGGACATGAATTATTTCACCTTAGTTATATCATGAAAGAATTTTCTTTCTCTTTCGACTATAATAGACATTCTTGTTGGATAAGGTATTCTGGGTTGACACCTATAGTCATTTAAATCTCAGGATACTTTGGTCCAAGTTCTTCTGGGTTTCGTTGTTTGCATTGAAAAGTCAGCTGTAATTCTAATGAGTTTTCTTTATATGTGACTTATTGTTTTTCTCTTGCAACTTTCAGTAATCTCTCTTTGTTTTGAGCATCTAGTCTTTTCTCTATGATATGACATAAAGAATTTCTTTCCTGGTTCTCTCTGTTTGGTGTTCTATGTGCATTTTGTTTTGTTCTTTATGTGTATGTCTTTCCTTAATTTGGGAAAATTTTCTTATACAATCCTGTTGAAGATGAGTTTGATACCATTATCCTGAGATCCTTCTCTTTCCTCTATATGTATGATACATAGGTTTGGTCTTTTCATGGTGTCCCACCTTTTTTCATTGTTCAATTCCTGTGATTTGTTTTTTTAATTTTTCATAATCTTTGCTTGAGTAGACCAATTCTTCCATGTTATCTTCAAGTCTTGATATTCTGTTTTGTACCTCATCCATTCTGTTTGCTGAGGCTTTCTTCCATCCTTTGCAGATGGCTGGTTGGGTGTCCCATTTCAATTTTCATTTTGGTCTGAGTTTTCTTCAGTATTTCCATATCTTTTGTGAATTCATTCTGACATTTATAATTACATCATTTTAGTTTATCCTTATCTTCTTTTAGTTCTTTGATTTGTTTGCATGTATGTTCTTTAAATTCCCTGAATAATTCTTTGATCATTTTTTTGGTTTTTTTTTTGTTTTTTTTTTAAAATTTATTTCTGTATGTGTATGAATGTACTGTCTGCATGCAAGTGTGTGCACCCGTTCGTGCAATGCCACGGAGGTTTTTTATGATGGTCCTTTTAAGATTTTTATCCTGGGTTACATCTACAGAGTCCTCATTACAGGAGGACTCCTGTATCCTTCTACAAGATTGGTAGTATTTAGCGGAGGCTTATTATTTGGGTTTTTCATGTTGTTTTTTGTTGTGATTTTTGGCATGTGGATTTCTTTTGTTGCTTGTGATTCTGCTATGAATCTCATGTTCTTTTGTTGAATTTAAGACCTACTTAGCTTACATTATTCAGTTGCTTTCATTGTCTTCTTATTAGGTATGAAAGACTGATTGGCCTATACTTCAGGTTGTCACTTCTGATTTTATACTGGAGAGACCAGCTAGTTTTTGCCCAGCTACTCAAGAGCTCCTCTAGATTCCCAAGACAGGTAGTAATCAGGGAGGGTTGAACCCCACAGCAGTTCTCCAAGGCTGGTTTGAGAGATTCATATCTGAGTCCAGAGGCAAGGAAGCCTAGCCTGGACCAGAGGGAAGAGTGCCAGATATTCCCCAATTAGTGGGTAGGGAATCTGGAATGTCACCATTGATAACTGTTAGGACCACTGGGAGGTATCTGGTCCTCTACCCTGTCACCCACTGGGTTATATTTCATATGCAACAATGGATTTAAAGTAAACCATCACATATAGTGGTTGATTTTTATAGTATGGGCATATAAGTATGAGATCCACCACAGAAATGAGCTTACTTAATTCAGTGAGAATAACAGTATCAAAGAGCACATGATGTAGAGGAGCTGTATTTTAAAGGAAAACAAGCACTCCTACTGTAATCAGCTGAGGTAGAATGGCATTTAGAATGAATAATCTGACATACAAAGGAATTAAGTAGTTGGTACTTCATGAGGCTCTTGGACTACAATGGACAAACACACACACATGTGTGTGTGTGTGTGTGTGTGTGTATGTGTGTGTGTGTGATGGTTTACTTTAAATCCATTGTTGCATGTGAAATATAACATATACTTGACTGGTCCCAGTGGCTTGCCTCCCAGTGGGTGACAGGGGAGAGGCCCAGACACCTCCCAGTGGTCCTAGCAGATATCGATGGTGACATTCCAGATTCCCCACCCATGACCCATGAACTGAGAAATATATGGCACCCCACCCTCTATTCCAGGATATATATATATATATATATATATATATATATGGCTTCTTTGACAGTTCCCAAACCTGTTAGTTCACAGATCATAAAGGATCCTTTAATGGCATCACAAATATATACTTTACATTCTTTATCTCTTGCTTTATTGAAAGAGAGGAGTTGGAGGGAGATTGGAAATGATATAAATACTGCAAATACAATATTCATGTATGAAATCCTAAAGAATAAAGTGAAGCATTATAAAAGGAATACTTGGCTCTTAGAATCTTTCCATCCCCTCTTTTGCAATCGTCCCTGAGCGCTGGATGAGTGAAGCTTAATATAGGAGATCCATCCATGGACCAAGACTATGCAGAATCCTAATATCCACTGTTTGCTCATTTATGACTTTTTGAGTTCCTGTCCCCTATTGCATGACCAAAACAAAATATAACCCTACAAGCTCCTGGGACCCTGCTCATATGAGGTTACAGCAGTGGAGTCTGCATGCTTCTGAGCCATGTAAGCTCAATCAGACAAAAAACTCAACACAACTGGGGAAATAGGCAGCAAAATCCAGTCTCAGCTGAAGAAATATTGGCAGCTGATTACTGTTGGGTTTGGAAGAACTGGTCTTCTTAAAGCCAGGAACTCTGGATAAGCTAACTAAAGTTCAGTGGATGAACTTACACTGAGGAAAGTCTAAGGAGATTAATTTGGCACAATAGACCTTAACACAAATGACAGAATATATGGATTCCAGTATTGGTACCGTGGGAAGGTGCTAATGGAGAAGGCGGTATAAAAGTGATTCAGACTGATTGAGATGTTATATATGAAATATAAAAAATTCAGTAAAAATTCATGCAATAAAGGAATACTTAACTATTTGTCATAATTGTATACTTCTTAAAGAGATATAAAATGGTTAGGAATTATTGGAAACTTGTTGTGAGTTACAGTAATACCTAGGGATTCACAAAGCCCCGAAGACTACTAGTAAATATAAAGGCTTAAAGAAATCAGATGACAAATGTGAATAATTCAAAGACAAGATGAGCTTTTCATCATCTCAGTATTGGTGTTGTGGACTATAAACCAACCTTTTCCTAATATCCTCAATTCAAAAATATACATGTTGCAATAATTGTTTTGCAATGAAAAACACTCCTCAGCGAGTTCCTAACCTGTAACACATGCTGTTAAATTCAGAAGAGCAATGAGGGCCTGTGGGAATTCCCCGCTAACATAATAGCAAACACAGCTAATGCAATATTTCTGTGATGAGGTCAGAGGTAGTGATACCATCAATGATGTGGGGTATTTTGTTTACTGTCACATCCAGTGTAAGCAGTATATTTTGCTTTCACTCTAGTGCTGGGTCTTAGAAATGGACAGTAAATTATCTTCAACTCAATCAGTAAAATATGCTAATTTACAACTGCTATTCTAAAAAGACAGTCATTTAAAGAGACTTGAGGAAATCAACACAGTCCCCAGCACCTGGTATATAACTACCAACATGAAAATACTTTTTTCTATATACCACTATGTAGAAAATACTAAAAGCAATTTTTATTAACCTAACAGTATTTTTATCTACAATGTCACCGTTTTATGTCAAGGATGCATTGACTATCTGTTGTGATTTAATACACTGTGTCTTTTATCATCTCATTGGACAGCACTCTAGTCTATGTTATTGGTGATATCATGATGATATGTCATTAAGAGTAAGAATCACATACATGCCAATAGCTTGAAGATAAAATCCTGGGCCTACTACATGCTGAATTTTCTGGAGACCCAGTGGCCAGAGATCTACTGATATGTCTTTTCTAACTAGAAAGAAAATTTTTTATATTTTACAAGCCCTGTGAATGACAAAACGGCACAGTATTTGTAGAGTTTTAAAAGATTTATCTTCTTTTTATATATTTTTTAATATTTATTTATTTTCTATGTATATGAATGTACTGTCTGCATGCAGGTCTGTGCACCCGTGTTGTGCAATGCTGCCGAGGTCAGAAGAGGGTTTCGGATTCCCCTGGAACTGGAGTTCTCCTGGAATTGGAGTTAGAGACAGTTCTCAGCCAGCCACCAGGTGGGTGCTGGGTATCGAACCCGGGTCCTCTGCAAGAGCAGTCAGAGCTCTTAACCACTAGGCCATCTCTCCAGCCCCAATATTTATCTTCTTTTTAATTGCACGTGTGTGTGTGTGTGTGTGTGTGTGTGTGTGTGTTTACATGTGAACACAGTGACTATAGAGGTCAAAAGAGGAGACTTAAACTCCTGGGGCTGGAGCTACTTGTGGTTTTAAGCCACCAAACATAGGAACTGGGTGATAAGCAACAAACTTGACTCCTCTTTATGTGATCTTCACTGGTGAGCTATCTCTTCAGCCTCTATTAGGACATTTCTACTGAGATTCCAAGACCAAGAAAATTTCAGTATTATATTTCAGATTAGAAAACAAAAGGGATGCCAGTCAACCTACTGTTCAAGGACTGTATCTTGACATGAAAACAAATATATTATGAGATGCTAAGACTACTAATTCATTTACCGCATATATAATTCTTAGCAGAATATTACCAAATTAAACTCAAGAGAATAAAATGAAGGTGACACAGTAGAAAACTGAATTCATACCAGGGCATTATTGAGTAGCTATAAAGACAATAGGCCATGCTAACAGAGTAATGTAGAAATACTTATAACCATTTCAGTAGATAAGAAAATTCTCCCATGAAATTTGAAGCCCACCTTTGATAGAAATAATTCTTTTCTGACACAAGGAATTAAATGGGCTATTTCTTAACTAAGTAAGAAAACATTGATAAAGTATTTTCAAAGGTAGATTTGCCTGAATTGATCGAACATCTGACACTTTCTCTTTAACATCAAGAATGAGATAAAAATCCCATAATTATAAATTTTATACAATATTATCATAAAATTCTATCCCATATATCTGAGTTTGGTTGTGCACACCTTTAGCTCCAGGCCATGAGAGGTAGCAGAAGGCATATCTCTGTGAGATCAAGTCCGGCCTGTTCTACATTGTAGTTCCTGGCCAGCTTGGGCTACAGGAAGATTCTGTCTCAAGAAAAGTAAACCAAAATATTCTATCCAGTATAATAATATAATGATGCAAGGATTCAAGAACAAGTTCCACACATTTTACTAACAAAACTAATGTTTAAAGGTGCTTAATATTGATTATGTGGATCTACCACAAGACATACACATCCCTTCAGTGATTCAAGCAATGAAAACTTCTCGAATTAATTTGAAAAACAGTTGAGCATTTCCTCCAAAAGTTGCATATTGGCACAGTGAATGGCTCAGAACTTCCAAACACAGGTACATACTCAAGATATATTTTAACTATATATAATTAGAAATATGTATAAATAAGTTCACAGCAGTGATGCGTATTTTGGAGTGATGCATATTGGCGAATAACAACAACAACAACAACAACAACAAAAAGACTGAGTCAAAGAACTGTCTGAAACAGTGCACTTCTGCATTGAAAATTTTGAAAGAGACTGAGAGAAAGATGAAAAACATGTTTGGCAGAATGCATGAGCTCTGGTAGTGTGGGGGTGGGGTGTCAGGGAGGGGGCATGGGTATAGGTTTGATTTGAAAATTTGCATGAAATGCACAAAGCTTCAATAAAAAATTGGCTTTAAAAAAACAAATGGCTAAAAACACCTTTAAAATGTTGAGCATCCATAAGTAATTAGGAAAATGCAAATCAAAACTACTTTAAGATTTCATCTTATTCCAGTCAGAATGGTTAAGGTGAAGAACACAAATGAAACTGAATGCTGGCAAAGAAGTGGGGAAAGGAAAACCCTCATTCATTGCTGGTGGTATTACAAACTGGAGCAACCATGGTGGAAATCAGTGTGGAGAACTCTTAAAAACTAAAAAATAGATCTACAATCTGATCTGGTTCTACCACTCCTTTGCATATACCCAAAGGACTAATCCTACTGCAGAGATACTTGCATAACCATGTTTGTTGCTTCTCTTTTCACAACAGCTAAGAAATGAAAACCATCTTAATGTCCCTCAACTGATGAATACATAATAAAAATGTGATATATTTACATAGTGGAGTTCTACTCAATGGTAAGGAAAGAAGAAATCATGATATTTGCAGGAAAATGGAACTAGAAACTGCTATACTAAGTGAAATAACACAGATTCAGAAAAAAGCAACATATATTTTCTCTCACATGTGGCTCATAGCTCCAAATCCTTAGCTGTGAGTGAGTAGATATTTAGTTGTAACTTCAGGAGCCCAGGGAATGGAAAGAATCCATGGGAGTAAAGGAGAAGAGGTGATTGAGAGAGAGGAATAGTAGAAGACAGGTATTATTAAAAGAAAATTGATGAACTGGCAGTAGTTTACCTGGGGAGTGGGAAGAGAGGGTTATCTCTAGGAGAGATAAATACCACTTAGCAGGTGTGAGAAAACAGAGAGAACTCTATTAATTCAAAGACTTACTGAAAAAATACACATAGAAAATATATACAACTGTAGGTGTATAACTAAAGTCTATACAACAAACAACACATTATCTGAGAAGGAAAACCTCTCTTTAAATTGATGGTCCAAGAGACTCCCAAAACATCATGGCCCTTCTTGATTGTTTCCCAGACCTTGAAGGATATACTTTATTGCTGCAGACAAGATGTACATAGGAAAGAGGACTTGGAGCAATTAAGCTGGAATTAACCTGGAAGCCTCCTCTCTGAAGACTGCCTCTCATGATATCAGATGACGTTATGCAAGCTACCACAGGAGAAAACCAATCAGTGGTCCTACGAAGTTGTAAAACCTAGTAAACGCGACAATTACTGACCCAGTAAACTATCTAAATTTACCAAGATAAAGTGACACTTTATCTTGGGAGTAATCAACATCTGTCTAATTGGACTTAAGGCAATCTTTTGGGAGACAATATGTGGCACTATAAACACAGCCAAATATACATGGCTGGAGAGATCATAGGTCCTAGAGGAAAACTTAATTTTGTCATATTCTTAGACCAATGTCATTTTTAACTGAATTCTAAATATGTATTCTTATGTTTATAGAAAATTATACCTGTCCACTCATCAAAAATGATTCTTTTTACAACAAATGAGTTAGTTTTTCTAGAGTGAAAGTTATAGTTCTAATATCGTTTGTCTGTAAGTGAATACCCAGTTTTGCCAGTACCATTTGTTGAATTGGTTGTCCTTTATTCCACTGCATATTTTATACACTTTTGTCAATGGGCATGGTGCTGCATGCCTTTAATCCCAGCACTCAGGAGGCAGATACATGCAGATCTCCATGAGTTCCAGGCCACCTAGGGCTAAAGGGAGACCTCATCTCAGAAATACCATAATTAATTAATTAAATAATAATAACTTCATTTTTTTTATTCCTGGGTTCTCTTTTCTGTTCCATTGGTCTTTCTAGTTGTTTTTAAAAATATTTTATTTTTTATTTTATTTGTATGAGCATTTATCTCCATGTATTGATGTGAATGCAGAACCTGTAGAGGCCAAAAGAGAATGTTGGTTCCTCTGGAATTGGAGTTATAGACAGTATTTGGTCACCATTTAGGTTTTGGCAACCAAATCCATGTCTTCTGGAAGAGCAGCCACTGCTTTTAACTGCTTGAGCCATCTCTCTAGCTTCCCTAACCCCACCCCCATATGTTGTCTTTGTAGCTTGCTAGTGCAATTTGAGCTCAGAAATTGTGTTTCCAGCTGTGTCCTTTATCCTTAGGATTGTTTTGGCTATTTGTGGTCTTTTGTAGCCATATATATATATATATATATATATATATATACACACACAAATATATTAGTATACATACAGGCCATGTATACTAATCATACTCACTGCCCCCTCCCACCTCTGTATTTTTTTCCTAGTTTTATGAGGAATGACATCAGAATTTTGATGAGAATTGCATTGAGTTGGTAGATTGTTTTTGGTTTTACAGCCATTGTCTTAGTATCAATTCTGCCAATCCAGGAACATGGAAGGGCATTCCATCATTTTGTGTCCTCTTTAATTACTTCCTCAGTATATTAAGTTTTCATTGTAGAGATATTTCTGTTCCTTGGTTAGTATTATGCTAAGCTTTTTATAATTTTTGGAGCTATTATGAATGAGATAGTTGTCCTAATTCTTCCTCCTCTAGCTAATTATTGGTGTATATAAAGGTTACTGGTTTTTATATTAGACCTAAGAAATTTCTGGTAAATTATATAGGATCCTTTCATTATATAATCATGTAATTTACAAATAGGGGTCATTTGAGTTCTTCCTTTCACATTCTTATCTCTTTTATGTCTTTCAGATCTCATTGCTCTACCTAAGTCTTTGATCACTATCTTGGATAAGAGAGGGGAGAGTGGGCATTCTCGTCTAGTTCCCAATTTTACAGGAATTGTTATAATTTTTGCCTGTTTACCATAATGTTGGCTACTGATTTGTTGTATATATATTATATTATTTTCAGGTGTGCTTTATCTATTCATAACAGCTCCAGGTCTTTTGTCACGAAGACATGTTGAACTTTGTCAGATGTCATCTATCCATCTTTCAAGATAATGATCTGATTTTTGTCCTTAATTTTATTTATATGACATATCATATTTATTGATTTGTGTATATTTGACAGACTGTGCATCTCTACAGTGAAGCTCACTTGATCATGTTGCATCTTTTTCTGAATGTGTTCCTGAATTTAGTCTGCAATTATTTTTATGGAAATTGTTATATCAATGTTCGTTAAGGAAATTAGTCTGTACTTTTCTTTTTTGTTGTGGCTTTATCTAGTTTTGGCACCAATAAAATACTGGCTTCAGAGAATTAGATTGGTAGTCCTAATTCTAGTTTATATTTTGGAACAAATTGAGTACTAGTATTAGATGTTCCTTAAAAGTTTAATAGATTTCAGCAGTGATTCAATCTGGTCCTGGGCTTTCCTTTGCAAGGATATTTTGGATTATAGTTTCAATTTCATTGTTTGTAATATACCAGTTGTTTAGTTATTTATAACTTTTGGCTTTAATACTGGTAGGTCATTTGCATTTAGAAATAAATGTATTTCTTCTAGATTTCCCAACTTTTGTACCAAAAATTTTCAATGTTTACTCTAGTTATGTTCTAGATTTCATTGGAGTCTGTTTTAGCAACACTCTTTTCATCTCTAATTTTATTTATTTGGCAATCTTATTAAATTTTTCAAGGAAACAACATTCTTGTATCAATTTTGGATGTGGTGTTTTAGTCATTATTTTATTCATTTCTTTCCTAATATTTATTATTTCTTGCCATATTCTAGATTTAGGGTGGTCTTCTTGTGGTTTTTCTAGAGCCTATAGGTACAGCATTAAGCTGGGTTTTTTTTTTCAAATTTCTCATATATTTTATGTGATTTATTTTTTAATTTTTAAATTTTATTTATGTTTATTATTTTTTATGTGTATGAGTGTACTGTCTGCATGTAGATTGGTGCACCCATGTCATGCAATGCTGAAGAGGTCAGAAGAGGGCGTCGGATTTCCCTGGAACTAGAGTTAAAGACAGTTCTTAGCCACCATGTAGGTGCTGGGAATCGAACCTGGGTCCTCTGCAAGAACAGTTGGTGCTCTTAACCGCTGAGCCATCTCTCCAGCCATCTCCGTGATTTCTTATAAACTTTCCTAATGAGGACTGCTTGGCTGTATCTCCAAGATTCTCGTGGGTTGCATTCTCGTTTTTATTTGACTCTAACAATTTTTAAATTTAAATTTAAATTTCTTCCCTGAGTTCTTCAATGACTCACTCACTATTTGAGTGAATCGCCAATTAGTTTGTGTAATTTCTGTAGTTTCCCTGGTTATTACTTTTATTTAACTATACTCTGATAAGATATAAAGCACCAAAAAAGATAGAAAGCACCATCTCAATGTTTTTGTTTTCCTTAACACTTGATTTGTGGCCTATGATGTGATAAATTTTGGAGAATGTTCCATGTGACCCTAAGAACGTGTATTCTGTATGTATGAGTTAAGTCCAGTTAATTTATGGTGTACTTTACATCTTAAGGGTCTTTGCTTATTTTTAGTTTGGAATAAGTATCTAAATATGAAAGTAGGATATTGAAGTCACTTGTTATTATTGTGTTAGGAATCATGTGACCTTTTATGATATTCGGTGTTAATTTTAGTGAGGGCTCCAATAATCAATGCATAAATGCTTACAATTATTCTATCTTCTTGATGGATTTTTTGCATTATTAATATGTAGTACCTTTCTTTATCTCTTCTGAGTAGGTTTGAGTTTGAGTCTAATAGATAGATACAAGAATGAACTATATAAGAATAATTGTTTATAGCTTCTGTTTGCTTGATAGTATGATTTCTATCTACAGATACTGTTTCTGAATGTCTTTGCTAGCTAATTGTGTTTCTTGGAGACCAGAGACAGTTGGTTATTGCTTTGTAATCCAGTCAATTCATCCATATTATTTTATTGGTTCATTGAGGCCCATTGGCATTTAAGGTTATTATTGAAAAGGGTTTGTTATTTCTTAAGAATTTGATAGGCGAATATTGGTATTTCTTTTCCTTCTCCCTTATTAGTTTTGACAGTGGGCGGTTTACTGGATTGTAAATGGCTAATTCTTTGACTTTTTTTGTTCATCTGTTCCTTTCATGGAGTGTATACTTAACCTGTGTTCTCATGGAGGAGGCTGTTGTTTGTTTCTTCCTCCCTGCATAGTATTCTTTTAGGATTTTCTGCAGTGCTGGCTTGGTTGTCATTAAGTGTCTTAATTTGTGTTTGATTTTAAATGGGCTTATTTCTCTACCAATTTTTAAAAATTTATACTTATTTATTTGTTTATTTTGTGTATGAGTATCTTACATGCATGCATGTAAATGCACCTGTGTCATGCACTATTTGCAGAAGACAGAAGTGTGTTAGATACCCTGGATCTGGAGTTATAGTCAGTTGTTAGCCACCATTTGAGTGTTGGGATTTGGACCCTGGTCTTCTGTAAGAACAGCTAGTGCTCTTAGCTGCTTAGCTGTATCTCCAGCTCCTGCTCTACCATTGTAAAAGATAACTTTTCTGGGAATTACATCACTGGAGTTCACTGGAGTCTGAAACCTGGTCCTGTAGTGAACTCTGGAACCACTGGAGCAAAACTTTCTACCAACATTTTCATTTTAGGTTTTAGTTTTGTTTTACTGAGACTAAATCTCACTAAGTATCCCACAATGTCCTGGAACTTTCTTTGTAGACAAGGCTGGTCTGGAATTTAAAATCCTTCTGGTTTATGCCAACAGAGACTTAATTATTTTGTTTTATTTTCCAATACTTCCATGGAAAACTGAAAGGAAATTCGCTGGGCATGGTAGCATACACTTGTAGTCCCAGTATTTGAGAGACAAAAGCAAGAATATTTCAAGTTATAGATTAACCTAGTCTCCTCAGTGAGACATGGTTTCAGAAAACAAGTCTGCTAGTCATAATCGAGTTTATAATAGTCTTTAAACTGTAATATATCTAGGTGCAATTAGGACAAAACCATAAAATGGATGATCACCAGGTAGGGATGGATTTGGTGACTGGATCTTTCGTTCTAGGAGAAGACAGCCATGATTTTTATCAAAACAGGTACATTACATAAGGCATTGCTATATCGTTACTGCTGTTTGTTGTTCAGAAGTTTAAGGATAGAAATCCAAATATGTGCAATGCTTAGCTGCAAAGGAGGAAGTAAATCTAGTGAAATGAATTCAATACTCTCACCTCCTTCTAGCAAGCTCTCCTTCACTTTCAAACATGGAAAAATTACATTTACATTTCTGAGTCTCACTTTCATTTGTTTCTTAATGCAAATTAGTTTTTACCATTTAGATGTCCTTTCATGAAATTTAAAAGGCATAAGTGATTTTCCTGCAAATACTTCAGATTGTTGTTGTTTGCCAGCAATGTCTTAGAGACTTCTTATTTTTCTACATCAGCATTCCAATGTCCTTTCCCTGAGCTGGTGGTCAGAGCAATTATATTGGTAATGGAGGACACACCCCCCACCAGGGACAACTACCACCTGAATTAGGGTTGAAAAGGAAGCTGCTGCAATGATGGCTTCCTAAGCCCTCAAATACAGCCAGGACTTTGAGTCTTTGAACTTAATTGCCTTCCCTTAGTATTCCCTTCCCCCACACCGAACATTTCCTCTTGAAACAGGGAGAAAGAGCAATCCCTAGAGGGTTCTTAGGCTCATTCATAAAATAATTTAAGAATGTACCCAAACTGAAGCTTTAGGACAATTTTATTAGAATTTTAAAGAAAAATTCTCAGGGCAGGCAAGCTGGGAATCTCGTCAGTTGCCTTGAGGAAGATAATGAAAGGGAGAAGTACAAAAACGCCATGGCCCCATGCAGGTTTAGAGTGTGCATGGAGGTCAGGGGAGCTTCATGGTGGAGAGAAAGAAGCTTTAGAGAAAAAGTAAGGGAATACAAGAGGCTAGGGTAGTGCAATACCCTAAGGAAAGAGTGTTTAGAGAATAGATATGAAGAAGGAAAGAGAGATTATGCTTTTCTGCTGAATCCAGAAGAACTGTACTAGGAAAAATTACTTTCTCATAATCCCTCTTGCCCAGTCCCCTTCTTTTCTCCACATGTATCCCTTTATGTTTTCATTTGATCTAGATTCTGTATATGAGCAAAAAGATGCAGTATTTATCTATTTGCATATAGCATATTTGCATAACATGATGGTCTCCATTTCCATCCATTTTCCTGCAAATAACATGATTTTGTTTTGCTTTTTAGAAATGTTTACTAGCAATTCTTTTTTCCTTATTGAAAAAGATGGTATAGAATCAGTTTAAATTTGATTGAATTTCAGGGTATTTTTGGTTTATGAAATGTTAAATTTAAATGTCTCTAATGCCCAGCTTATCTATAAAGCTTTTAATTATACATGCAAACACTTTCCCATAAAATAAATAATTAACCACATGACAAAGAAAAATCCTGCTCTAAATATTTATGGATTTATAAATCAGTCCTGTCATTTAAACTAAGCTGTTAAAATATAGGCATTTTCACTAAAATAAACTGAATTAAACTTAGTCTAATATCAGCTCATATTTATTGAGGGCTTATTCTGAGCAAAGCAATGTTTCATCATCCTACTTTCAATTTTTCCTCCTGATCACAGATGTTTGATTCTAGAAAACACTTTCATTGCTTTCTAAAAATTGATGTGAATTTGAGGTTTTTCTACTTTGGTTAGTTTGAAGTATGTTTATTTTTTGTGGGATATGGGATCTCACTATGTAGCCCAGGCTTGCCTCAAATTCATGATCCATTTGACTCACTCCCCCCAGCCTTAAGTACCATTACACCCTAATGCTATGTCATCTAAACATGTAAATGGATAAGACAGACACAAGTGTACTTGCAGCTCAAGTAGATAATGTCATCACCTATGGTTCATTCCTAGGTTTGGTTAAATCACCACCAAAGATTCCAGAAATAACAGACAGGAAGTAAAGTCAGTGGTCAATAAATACTTAGACGTATGTTAATAACATGAAATGCAATCCAGTTCTATATACAGGCCATGCTATAGTTGATTTATATATTGCTTATACAGTTAAATATTCTAATTTTACCCTCCCCTGAGCTGTCTCACCTGAATTTGTTAAATCTTTAGCCTTACACTGACTATACTACTTTTCCACTTCAGTGTCACCATTCTGGACTTGCAATTACTTCCTTTGTCATCACAGTATTAGCCAACTTAGTTGTTAATTCTTCTGCTTGGAACACTCTCCTTTCTACCTTCGCATAATTAACCCCTCCTCTTTGAAAGATTAAATGTCACTTCTTGAGGAAGACCTGTATCGTTTCTCATAAGACACTGCTTTTCCTTCATAACCCATATGACAATTTCATTTATACACTTCCTTGAGTTTGCTTTCTGTGTCTTCACCTAGATTATAAGCCTCAAGATAGTAAGAATGGAGGACTTTGATTCCTTCACATATTTTATGCATACGGCAGAATGGGGAAATGAGGAAGCAGACAAATCTCAGATTCCTCTACCCTGTGACATTGGAAAGCTAAGCAAGAGGCTTATTGTTTAAAACCTACCAAAAGGAAGCAGGTAGTGCTTTTATTCTCCTGACAGGTTGGTATTCTAAAGTTAGCAATCATCCACTCCTGACATGAATAAAACAGGATGAGACAATAAAAGTTGGGTTCAGTAAGCACTTTTCTTTCCTTTTTTTCTTGATTTCAGAAAGGCTTGCAGGTGGCAACAATAATGAGACAATATAGAATAAAGTGAGCAGCCAATCTACCTACCACTCCCCTTAGAGTCAGAGGACTCTAGTGAAAAACAAATCCTCAATATTAATGGGCATTAATGAGACTGAAAGTTGCAGTATTAGGCTGAGCTAGGTTGAAGTAGACTACTTCCCCTTGCTCCCTGCTGATGCCAGTAGGGCTAAGTGAAACTAATATTCTGTCACCAGTGTTGCAGCAACAAAGCACTATGAGTCAGCCTACCACCCCCAGCATTAGGGAACAGAAGAGCCCAAAAAGAAAATGACCTAAGCCTGGTGTGGCGGCGCACGCCTTTAATCCTAGCACTTGGGAGACAGAGGCAGGCGGATCTTTGTGAGTTCAAGGCCAGCCTGGTCTACAGAGTGAGTTCCAGGACAGCTGGAGCTACAGGGAGACCCTGTCTCGAAAAGACCAAAAGAAATAAAATAAAATAAAATGACCTAATAGCCCAAATGTCTAATAATGAGTGTCCTGCTTTCACTGTAAATTACTAGTAGGACCAAGGTTAGCTGATCTTCCATGCCAGTCATGTGCAATGAAAGAGATTTCATAATGTATATTTTCCAAGTGGTAACAGTTGAGTTAAATGGAAAACTGAACATACACATCCACTTGGCATGTCAAAAGGAAGAAGCCTGCTAAAAACATTAACTGGTATCCAGAGTCCCACATTGTCAGGAATATCTCATATAAAATAGAAGATTACTCACCATGCCAAGCTCAAAGTAAAACATGGTATGAGTGAGAGGATCATGTAAACACATGCCAGTCTCAAAGTAAATCAAATACTGGAAATATTTTAAACTTTCTTTCCTTTCTTTCTTTCCTCCTTCCTTTCTTTTTTCTGGGACAGAGTCTCATGTAGCACAAGAATAACTCTGGCTATATGTAGCCTACTTCAACCTCCTGGTAGCTGGGATTACAGTTCAGTGCTACTACAGATGGCTTTTATTTTTTTTAAAAAAAGGGATTTTAAAGTAATCATTATAAAAATGATTCAACAATAAATTATAAATTGTCTAAATCGAGTAAAAACATAGAAGAACAACTCTGCAAAGATACAAATGGCATATAAAAGAACCAAATAGAAATTATAAAGATAAAAATACAATAATAAAACTAAAGCCTCACTGATGAGCTCAAGAGTAAACTAGAGATCACAAAGGATAGAATCATTGAATTTAAGGATAGACAAGTAACAGCCCCTCAGTTCAATTAACAAAGTTAAAATAGAAAAACAAGGGGCTGGAGAGATGGCCTAGCGGTTAAGAGCGCCGACCGCTCTTACTGAGGACCCGGGTTCGATCCCCAGCACCCACATGGTGGCTGAGAACAGTCTGAAACTCCAATTCCAGAACTCCAGTTCCAGGGGAATCCTATACCCTCATCTGACCTCTGAGGCATTGCACGACATGGCTGCACAAACTTGCATGCAGACAGTACATTCACACACATACAGAAATAAATTTTAAAAAATTAAAAAAATAGAAAAACAAGGACATCAACAACCAAAAGAATAGTCTGTAGGATCCATAGGACAAAAAGAGCCAGTGTCACTATCATCAGGCATTGAAAGGGACTAAGAACATTTTAAAAATAAAATGTGGGAGGTGGCATTGGAGAGATGGCTCAGTGGTTAAGAGCCCTCAGTGCTCTTGCAGAAGACCTAAGTTCAGTTCACAGTACCCACAAACAGCTAATAACCATCCCTAACTCCACTTCCCAGACCCAATGCCCCATTCTGGCTTCTGTGAGTATTTCACAGTACAGGTGCATTCATGTACATACAAGTAAACACTCATACACATAAAATAAAAATAAACAAAAATGTATTTTATTTCTGTTACTATTTTTAATTGAAGTTTTGTGGATTTCACACAATATATCATGATCATATTCAGACCTCCTCCCTTATTTTCACCCCCATAGTCCCCCATCAGCTTTCTTGCATTCTACCATATATGCGAAGAAGGCCTATACAGCCAAGTTAGTGTCCCCAAATGTTGCTGAGTGTGAGACTATCCACTGGGGCCTGTTCAATTTATCTACCATCACTTCCTTAAAGATCAACCCTCAGTCTCCCAATACTCATTGGTAGCTAATAGTTTCTCAGCTGATATTAGAGCTTCTTACTCATTTCTTCACTTCTATGCTTGGTTTTTGCCTGGCTTGAACCTGCATGGGTCTTGTGCATGCTGTCACCATTACTGTTAAGTTCGTATAAGCAACTTCTCAGCTGCCTGGAAAACTTTGTTTCCTTGTGGTCATTTACCACCCCTGGCTCTTACTGTTTACCAGCCTCCTCCTCCACAATGATCCTTGAGCCCTGGGGAGCAGAGTTTTGATATAGGTGTCCTATAAGGGGATAAGCACTCTGCAGTCCCTTATTCTCTGTACTTTGGCCATTTGTGGCTTTCAGGATAAGTCACCATCTGTTACATGAAGAAGGTTTGCTTCTGAGAGTTGAGAGATACATTAATATTCTTTCTGCCCTGTTTCACTATTTTCAATGAGTGTTAGATATGGAGGTTCCATTGTAGATGAGTCTGATAGGGCTAGACATCCCACAGACACTTAGTCTCTGAATTTTACCAGTTGTGGACCTCTGTAGTAGTCTCCATCTGTCGAAAAAGAAGATTTTAGGATGAGTGGTGAAATGTACACTTCTCTGTACATATTAGGATACATATTTAGGATACAGCAAGAAATTATGTTGGTGTAGGGATATGAGAAAATAAATTTTTCTCTAGGATGTATGACTTCTCCAGTCACATATGTTTGACTATATTTAAAGTCCCATGACTCCATGATTTCACTCCCACAGAGTGGGTCTTACATCTAATTAGACAGCTGTTGATTATTCCCCCAAATAAAAGAGCCACTACTGTACCATATGGCAGCTAACACCCACGCCTGACTCAGGTTCTATGGGATCAGACTCCCTCTTCTGTCTTCCATGAGCATTGCACAGCAGGAGTGCACTTATGTATATGCAGGTAAAACACTAATGCACATAAAATATAAAGAGATAATTTCTTTTAAAAAATCAAAAGAAACAATTGGGGCTGGAACGATGGCTCAGAGGTTAAAAGCAAATACTACTATGGCAGGTTAAAAGCAAATACTACTATGGACCTAAATTTGGTTCCCAGTACCCACTTCAAGTAGCTCACAACTGACTCTAACTCCAACTCCATGGGTTCTGAGACATTCTACAGGCACTGCTCGTATATGCACAAACCCATACATAATTAAAAAACATAAAGTTTCAATGTAAAAATAGAAAATTTCTGAAATTTGGCAATGGAAAAAAATGCATGTAAAATTTAAAAAAAAACTAAGTGACCTCTAAAAAAAACTAACCTAAAGAAATTGATGCACAGTATTAATAACCTACTTCTGTATATCAATGACAAATAATCTTAAAGGCAGAAAGAAACAGCACATTTCCTATGGGAGATAATCAATTCAAGTGACAGTAGATATTTCTTCAGAAACCAAAGATGCTGGAAACAAGAAGCAACATATTTGTGAATACTGAAAGAAAAATTACTTGCAAATTTAAAATAAAGCAAAAACATCTTAGAGGTTTGGAGAAAATAAATAACTCACAAATAAAGGGAAAAAAGTGAAGTTATTATGAGGAAAACTACCTCAAGGAAGAGCAAAATTACTTTCTTTAAACAAACTGTAAGTGACAACATATGAAAACTTGAAACTTCAGAAATGTAAGGACATTGAAATGGGTAAAAATAAACATAAATACCACAGATGACCCCACTTATCATGAGTTTACTAAATTGTTAGGATGGTTGAAACAAACAGTAGAGTACCATTTGAGAAAGGAAAAAGTTATTTAAATAAATAAAAGTAAGCCTTCTATACAGCATTCTATGTGGCAATATGGCAATACCAATAAATTGTGATAAATCATGCACATATGCTTAACACCTAGAATGAACTACAAAGAAAATTATTCAAAGCAATATGCTTTAGAAACTATAAATAAATCAGTATAGAGTCCATTAAAACTTATTAATCCACTCAATGTTACAAAAGAGGAATAGCAACAAATCTACAGTGAGTAAAATATCTCCTATAAAAAGAATAAGGGAATTACAAGAACAACCACCTGAAATTTTGATAAAATAGAGAGGAAATGGCAGACATTTTGAAAGATATAACGCACCAAAATTCACATAAAAATATTTAATTTGAACAGACCTATATCAATCAAAGAAATTAAATCACTGTTAAAAATCTATGAAGAAAAGTCTAGGAGGCCTTAATGTTTTCAGCGGAAATTTTAGTAAGCACTTAAGAAAGCATACTAATTCTCTACAATCTGTCCAAGAAAATAGAAGCAGAGGTAGTAGTTAATAATTTATTCTCTGAGGCAGCAATATCTTAATATTGAAACCAGAGAAATGCATTATAATAAAGAAAAAATTACAATCTACTACCTCTTGTGAGCAGTTATACGGAAGTCTCTGACAAAATACTACTAAATCATACACAGTAATTCATTAAATCAATTGCACATCATGACCAAGGAGCTTTTACTCCAGATAAATAATATTGTTTTGTCATTACATAGATAAATTCAATCAAACATAACAAAAGCCTAAAACATTATATGTAATATATATAATCATATTGATAAAAGTAGAAAAATTATTTGACAAACTGTAAAAACCATTCATAGAAAATAAAGAGAGCAGAGTGAAGATAGGGTGAGACAGTGGGACAAAGGGGAAAAAAGAGAGACGAACAAAAGGAATACAAAAGTAAGGAAGAGTGGGTCAGCAAGCTAAGAACATAAAAACACCACAACTTGATAAAAAAACCATCTGTAACACTGTAACAGCTAACATTATATTTAATGTTGGGAGACTGAAGGAATTTCTCCAAAGACTGTTAACAGGAAAAAAAATGTGTTCCAGAATGAGATAAAATATTTGTAAATTATATGTACAGCAAAGGCCTGGCATGTAGAAAGGAGATTAGAAAGAATAAGAAAATGAGTGAACAGGTATTACAAATAACAAAATTACTTTGGTGGTCGGTTGCCACACTTGAAAGCTATGCACGGGAAAAGAAGGGGCTCTGAGGGAAAGAGTCTATAAGAAAGTCACCAGGAAAGCATCATTCAGCTGCTGTTTTAATAGCTGTATAGAGAATAGTTTTGATTTTTACACTAAGGGATAAAGCAAAAATTGAGGTTTGTTCATCAGAATTCAAGGGCAGCTGAGAGGGAAATAACCATAAACTTGGCCAAAAAGTAAATGGGAAATTATCAAGGGAGGAGTTATCAAAGGATGTCTGAAAGTGATTCAGCCAACATAATTAACTTCAAGTTACATTAGATTTATTTAAGTAATGGAACCCATGCTTCAAAACTTACCAACTTGCATGCAGATAATACAAAGAAATTACTAAAGCTGCAGGAAAGCAATATTGGTCTATCTCTGACTTGATGGTTATGTGACTTTCTAAGAAGCACTATTAAAAGAAATGGCTGGTTTTCTGAGAAAAAAAAGAGGAGTTCAAATTTTGATGCCAGTCTCTTCCATAGTAATATTTACCTTGACAGAATTATCAGGTTATCAGGATTGCTCATATACCTCCATTTCTTGTTGAAGGGTGTTTTTATTTAGTATGCCATCCTCTTCTACAGAGAACTGCTTTCTTTCACAAAATATACTTCTAAATGTACAGAATTTCCCTAAATAGAAGAAAGCCTTTATTTGTAAGCAACAGAAACGTCCTAGTATAAAAGTCACTATATGTGATTGTTAAGATTTTTTGAGAGGGTGGGGAGAAAGTATTTATTTCATCTTATACATCCAGGTCAAAGTTCATCATGGAGGGAAGTTAAGGCAGGAACTCAAGGCAGGAACCTGGAGGCAGGACTGCTTGTTATTCCTCTGACCAAAGAACTGCACTCATAGCCAAGGGATTACAACAGGAACCATGGAGGAATGCTGCTTAATAGCTCTCTCCCTCTATGGTTCAGAGTCTCCTGCTAAGCTAGTTTTCTGGTTTCAATTGTCAATAGGGCAAAATACAGAGTCATCTGAAAGGGTGCTGGAGAGATAGCCTAGCAGTTAGGAATTTTGCTGTTCTTACAGAGGACCTATGTTAAATTCCCAGCTACAGATGTTAAATTCCCAGTTACAGATGTTTGCTACCCACACAGTGGCTAGCAAACATCTGTAACTCCAATTTCAGGCTATCTGACACCCTCTTCTAGCCTCTGTGGGGCATTGCACATACATTCATGCAGGCAAAACTCATACATGTAAAATAAAACAATAAATAACTAAAATATTAGACTATCTGGTAGATGGGTCTTTGAGGATGCCTGTAAGGGATTATCTTGTTTGCATTAATTTATGTGGGAAGACCCACTACTGTAGGTGGCACAATTTTGGGGGCTTAGAGTTCTGAACTTAATAAAAATTATGTGATGGCTAGCTTAGCAGTAACATGCATCCCTTAAATTTATTGATCTCTGCTCTTGACTGCAGAAGTGACGTGATGTGGCCAATTATTTTAAGTTCTTGCCTCCTTGACTTCTCCACAAACATGGACTATGACCTAGAATCATGAAACAAATAAACCCTTTCCCTTTAACTTTCTTTTCAGAGTATTTTGTCAGAGAATCATGAATGGAAACTAAGGCACTGTATTTGCTAATTTATCAGGAGGAAAAAAACCCTGATATTTGTTTTTTTTTTAAATCATTGAGAGATCTCCCAAGACCAGCTGAAGTGCAGAAAGGTAGATAGGAGCTGGGTGCTTCATCAAGGTTGGTTGTTGTTTGCCGTAATCTAGTTAATCCAGTTGTCTTTGGCTTAATTGGCTTTTGTGGCTGTGGGGGCGGAGTTATCCTCCCAGCTGGTATAAAAGGTAGGGTTGTGTGAGTCTCCAGAAGAATGAAATTAAACCCCTACCTCTCGCCCTGTACAAAAGTCAACTCCAGATGGATCAAAGACCTCAACCTGAACACCCAAACTCTGAAGGCAATAGAAGAAAAAGTTGGCAGCAGACTACAAGACATAGACATAGGAAAAGACTTCCTAAATCAGACAGCAGCTGCGCAAGAATTAAGGTCGACAATTGACAAATGGGACCTCATTAAACTCAAAAGCTTCTGTACATCAAAAGAAACAATCAAGGAAGTGAAGAGAAATCCCACAGAGTGGGAGGAAACCTTCAATGCAGAAACGTCTGACAAAGCATTGATTTCCAGAATATATAAACTACTCAAAAAACAAAGAAGAAAGAAAACAAATGACCCACTCAATAGATGGAGCAAAGAACTGAACAGAGACTTCACAAGTGAGGAATTAGAGATGTCTGAGAAACACCTTAAGAAGTGTTCAACATCACTAATCATTAAGGAAATGCAAATCAAAACCACTTCAAGATATGATCTTACTCTAATAAGACTGGCTAGGATCAAGAAAACAAATGATACCAAGTGCTGGAGAGGTTGTAGGGAAAGGGGAACACTCATCCACTGCTGGTGGGAATGTAATCTCGTACAGCCACTATGGAGAACAGTGTGGAGAACCCTTGGAAGACTTGCAATGAACTTGCCACCCAACCCAGCCATACCACTCCTAAGCATGTACCCTCAAGACTCACCCCACCACAGAGATACATGCATGGCCATATTCATTTCAGCTCTCTTCACAATAGCAAGGAGCTGGAACCAACCCAAATGCCCCTCAACTGATAAGTGGATAGAGAAAATATGCTACATCTACACAATGGAGTTCTATGCAGTGGTGAGGAAAGATGACATCATGAGCTTTGCAGGAAAATGGCCGGAGCTAGAGGACATCACGCTGAGTGAAGTAACACAGTCCCAGAAAAACAAACGATGAATGATATCCCTCATCTGTGGATGCTAGTGCCAATTACCTAGTTATAAGTATTTCATGTGCACAGCCCCTTGAGCTTTTGTCCAAGTAGTTGGGAGTGATGCATATTGAAAACAACAACAACAACAATAACAACAAGAGAAAGGACTGCACCAAAGAACTGACTGAAACAGTGAATTTCTGCTCAGAACAGTCAACTTCCACATGGAGAATATTGAGAAAGACTGAAAAAGAGATGAAAAGTATGTTTGGCAGAATGCATGACTCTGGTGGGGTGGGGGGATAGGGTGGAGGACACAGGTTTAGATTTGATTAAAAATATAAATAAATAAATAAATAAATAAATAAATAAATAAATAAATATGATAAAAGTAATTTTTAGAAAAGAGAGGGGTCAGACAGTGGGAGTAAGGTTATAGAGAGGGTTTGGGTGAAAGTGGTCAGTATATATTATGCACATTGTCAAATAAATTTAGTTAATAAAAATTTAAAAATGAAAACAAAATAAAATCATCGAATGAAAGATGACTGACAACAACCTGAATAAAGCATTGACTTGAAAACGATAATATATTTTCTTAGAAAAGTGACAGTCTAATGTTGCTTAAGTAGTTCTGAAAAAAAATGTAAGATATGCTGGAGGGAGAGCAAGATAAAAGCTGAAAAATGTCATTTGGCTCTCTACTGACACAAGCTGAACAGCTATTTATATACTAAAGTACTTTTCTAGGAGCTCAGGAAGCCAGATGGGAAACCATAGTGCCCACTTTTTGTATCACAAAATCAAAAGTTACATTGAATGCTGAAGGAAGGAGTTGCCTGTGCCATTTATGACCTCTATCACCAGGAAATACCAATAGACTACATCTTGAACGGTGTTAGGTCAAGCAGCTGACTGTCTTCACCATCCTTCTTCCAAAGTCAGACTACAATGCAGAAAGCAAGAGAGTGTTTTGACTGGGCACCAACTCAAATTGTTAGCACGGAACATAATCTTAAATGTCTGTGTGAAACCATCTGCAATAAGACTTGGCATTGGGTAAAAACCAAACGTTCTTTAGAGAGGCCAGAGCTCACAAATGGACCCTAGACAGCTGTTCCAGGTATCAAGCAGATGAACTCATCAGTGAGGAAATTTCAAGTTTTGCCTGGCAATGTTATTAACTTTGAAGTGGGCACAAGGCATATTTCATCTTTATGGAGTATTCAGACACCCATGGCTTATTATTATATCCAGAATTATTATTTCTGGTGGCTGTGGTGGTTAATATTTACTTTTCCTTGTGTGTATGAGTATGCAGGTGTTTGTGCCTATGTGTGTGGGTATACATGTTCTTGTGCACAGATTTGTGGATCCCAGAGATTGATACAACATGAATTCCTTTGTTGTCCTCCACCTTGGTTTTTGAGACAGGGTATTTCAATGAACCTAGATGTCACCACCTAGCTAAACTGACTGGCCATCATGGAAATACTCCTTGTATTGGTCAGGGTTCTCTAAAGAAACAGAAGCAACAGGACAAATATATAGCTACATACAATTTATTGATTTGCTCACGTGACAGAGTTCAAGGAGTCCAACAGTAGCTCCACCACAGGAAAGGCCGAGAATCCAGGGAACTTCTCAGTCCGCAAGGCTGGATGTCTCAGTAGTCCCAATGTAGTGCTGAAGGTCCGAATGGATTCCAGGAGATCTGCCGGTCTCAGTACACGCTGGGATCCGAAAGGTTGATCACAGCAGCAAGACAAACTCACCAGATGATAGAGGCAAGCCGCAGGAGAAAAGGAACGAGCTCCTGCTGCTGTGACCTTAAATACTGCCTGCCGGCAGAAGGTAATGCCCACATTTGGGGTGGGCCATCTGAGTTGAGGTGGTCCAATAAGAAGACCCTTTTTCTCTTATTTGTTCCTTAGTCCAGTCAAGTTGACACCCAGGATTATCTATCACACTCCTGTACTGGGATTATAGGTATTCACCACCACAAGCAGCATTTATATGAGTGTTATAGATCCAAACTTAGAATCTCATACTGAACCAGACTCTTTACTAACTATTCCCAACCCTAAGATAGTTAGTCTTGGTGGAAGTTAGAATCATCAGTGAATCAAATCTCTGGGCATGTTTGAGATAGAGCTCTTAAACTGGGTTAACTGAAGGGAGAAGAACTTACACTAAAAGTGAATAACACATTTCCATAGGTTGGAGTCCTGGACTGCATAAAAATAAAAATGCATTCCTGGCATGAGCATTCATCTCTCCCCACATCTTGACTGTGGTTACAATGTGATCAAATTCTTCAAGCTCCTACCACCATTCCTTCCCCACCATGATGAACTGTATCGCTTCTTCAACCATAGGCTACCATAAATCCTTTTTACCTTTAAGTTGTTTTTCTTAGGTATTATGTTGCAACAACAAGAAAATTAACTAATAAGAGTATCTGAGGGATAGCCTACACCACTCAGTCTCCAAACTTGGGTAGCATAGCTGCCATCTGTCCAGTGTTCAAAAATATAGAACCACCACAGCACTAGTCTGACACCTCCATCCCAGTTAGATACATTCATGTTTGGGCCACAAGCTATGAGACCCAGTGTATCCTTATGATTATGTAGATCCTTGTAGCTGTAAGAATTATGTCTCTCCCAACAACATCAGCCTACATAGCAAAAGGATTGCCTTCAACAACACAACACTAACATCAGCCAGCATAACATGGGTCAAAATCCCATTTGCTTAAGTGTAGGACAACATACTATACATAAGACTTTGCACTAGAACATAGCAGTAGTCTGATAAATCTAATATTGGGCAGATGCCATATGAACTCCACCTCCAGGTCTATGATTAGTAAGAGCCTCTAGAATAACTCCATTGTCAGAGGAATGCATGAAATTAATTATTAGGTTTCTAAGGTAGTATTACTTGTGTATGTTTGTAACAATTTGGGGCCAAAAACATGTCAGTGAATGGCAGCCCTAGGTAGTACGGGTTTTGTGTGGACATTTTATTAGGCTATGGATTCAAGGTATGACTCATTACATCAGATGTGGTCCCAGATATGAAAAAGGAATAATTTGGGAACTGTTTATCCATAGTAACTCTCCACAAATCAGACGACATCCTACAGTGCCTGACCACAACCTAGTGACAATGGATCTCATCTGGGCCTTTACTATAAATAAATGAAATACTGAATATTCTCTACTATTTCTAGGCACTCCCCTAGCTCATTTTGGACAAGAAATCAACTGTAGATTTGAGACAAACTTAAACTGGGTTCATTTTTGTGTTGAAACTGTTAATACACCAATAACAGATTTCCTGTGACCCTGAACCTAACCACCACTTGGTGCTGATATAGATGAAGGGACTACAGACTCAGAGGAAATATGCAGACCGCTTAGATTTTCTGTGAAGAAATGCACGATCAAAGCCACATTACAAATTCTGGACTTAATATTACAACATTCATGCCCCAATGATATATAATACCAATATGCATCTATAAATTTAAATAAACTTTTCCTCATCTAATATTGAAAATAAAGTGCCAGAAACTTAATGGCTAATACTCAGTATAGGAAATTTATCAAATTCAGGGTAAAAATAACTTTGTGAAGGAAAATAGATGAGCTTGAAGAAACACAAATATTTTAATATATTAATAAAAACTTAAAAGAGATGCAAAGAATTAAAAACTCAAACAGAATGCTTTGAATTGAATATCATAGTCAGCAAAATTTAAAATATAGTCTAAGCCATCTTTAGGCAAACAGATGACACAGAAGAAAAATTTGGAGGGTTATAATATAGGCTATTTGGAAATATATTCATGGATTGATAAAAGGAAAATGAATGAAAAAAGCTATGAGGAACTTCAAGACTAACTAGAAGGGGAAAAAACACAGTAATAGGAATTTAAATAATACTTGAAAATGCAAGTGATGAGTCCAAGCATGAGATGTGGGCAGAGTCAGACGAGCACACAGCACAAAACCAGCATGTACACAGCTCCTGGCATGAGTTTGACAGCAGGGTACCTCACAGGCCAAGGTAGCACCCCAGCCCCCAGCCTGGGGGAGCGGTAGTGCAGAGGATCTAGCAGGTGCAGTGTTAGTCGTTTTAGTCTGTGCAGACAATGTTGAGGCACCAGAACCCAAAGAAACAAATAAATCCAATGCCAATGACACACACAACAACAACAATAACAACAACAACAACGAAAAACATGGGAAAAGCTCATAATAAATCCGCACCAAATTCTACCAACCCTACAGAAGATTCCTACAAAGAGATCTCGGTGGAAGGAAACTAAGACATGGACTTTAGAAGAACAACTGTGGAGATATTCAAAGAAATTAGAGAACTAAGGGGAGAGAATGAAAAACACAAGAAGTACCAAGAGGGTGATTGATAATGACAAAGGTTGGAAAGAACTAAGGGGAGAGATTGAAAAACTCAACCTAGAGGGAGATAATGACAAACGCTGGAAAGAACTAAAGGGAGAAAATGACAAATGTTGGAAAGAGCTAAAGGGAGAAAATGACAAATGCCAGAAGGAAGTGGAAAAGATCCCAGGCTGAAATGATAAAAGAAAATGACCAACGACCCAAAGAGATACAAGATGAGAATGACGGGCTCCATAAGGAAGTGGAAATGTTAAAGATATCACAGGATGAAATGAGAAAGGAAATTGAACATTCATCATCAACAGGAAAGGATGGGAAAAAGCCTCAGAAGCAGAATGGAAGAAACAGAAAAAAGAATATCAGACCTGCAGGATAACATGGACCAACTAGAATCCTCAAGTAAAGCTTATGAAACTTTAAAAAATAAACCACAAGAGTGGAACAACCAGGAAATGTGGGATGCTATGAAAAGACCAAACCTCTACAACATAGGGATAGAGGAAGGAGAAGAATCCCAAGACAACACTATTGACCAGATCTTCAACAGGATTATAGAAGAAAATTTCCCCAAACTGGAAAAGACAAACCCATACAAAAACAAGAAGCACATAAAACACCAAACAGACAGAACCAGAAAAGAAATTCCCCACGCCATATAACTGTTAAAACACTAGATGCTCAAAACAAAGACAAAATACTGAAATCCACAAGAGAAAAACAAAAAGTTGCATATAAGGGCAAACCCACCAGAATCATAGCTGACTTCTCAATGCAAACTAAAAAAGCTCCCTATGGAAGACTCCTGCTGTGGGACCCCTCTGGGGATGCCCCAGGACACAGACATCAGAAACACAATTGGGACATATTTAAAGAACTACAAGATCATAAAGAACAAATTAAAGAACTAAGAAAAGAGAATGAGGAACTCAATAAGGACCTAGAGAGAGAGAATGACAAGCTCTGGAAGGAAGTAGAAACACTGAAAAGATCCCATGCTGAAAAAGATAAAGAAACCAATCAGCAAACAAAAGAGCTACAAAAAGAGATTGAGAAGCTCCAAAAAGAAGAAGAAATACTAAAGAAACCAGAAGAGGAAACGAAAAAGGAAATCAAACACTCATCCAATCAAGAGGAAAGGAATGAAAAAAAGCATCAGAAGCAGAATGGAGGAAGCAGAACAAAGAATATCAGACCTGGAAGATAACACAGAACAACTAAAAACCTCAAGGAAATATTATGAAAAATTTAAAAATACACAAAAATGGAACAACCAGGAGCTGAGGGACACTATGAAAAGATCAAACCTCCGCATCATAGGAATAGAGGAAGGAGAAGAATCCCAAGAGAAAGGTATTGATCAGATCTTCAACAGAATAATAGATGAAAACTTCCCCAAACTAAAAAAGGACAAACCAATACCAATACAAGAAGCACATAGAACTCCAAACAGACAAGATCAGAAAAGAAATTCTCCACGCCACATCATAGTTAAAATGCTGGACACCCAAAACAAAGAGAAAATTCTTAAAGCGACAAGAGAAAAACAACAAGTGACCTATAAGGGGAAACCTATCAGAATAACAACGGACTTCTCACAGCAAACGATGAAGGCAAGAAGAACCTGGAGCAAAGCATTCCCAGTGTTGAGGGACAATGGATGCCAGCCCAGGTTACTATACCCAGCAAAAATGTCAATCATAGTGGAAGGAGAGAGGAAAATCTTCCATGACATAAACAACTTGAAAGAATACATGTCCGGAAAACCAACCCTTCAGAGAATACTTGAAGCAATCCAAAGAACAGAAGAAAGGAGCAACCAACCCCAGGCAACTAGAAGGAGAAATCAATAAAAGCATAACTGCAGAAGTAGAAACCTAAATCAAAACCGCAGATGGATAATAAGGCAAAAGGAAGCAACACAAACCTATCAGTCATAACCTTAAATATTAATGGACTAAATTCCCCAATCAAAAGACATAGACTGGGAGACTGGATTAGGAAACAGAATCCATCGATATGCTGTCTGCAAGAAACACATCTTACCTTCAAGGACAGGCACCACCTTAAAGTGAAGGGATGGAAAAAAATATTCCAAGCAAATGGTACCAAAAAGAAAGCAGGTGTTGCTATTTTAATATCGGATAAAATAGACTTCAAAGTAAAAGAAATCAGAAGAGACAAAGAAGGCCATTACATTTTCATCAAAGGAACAATCCACCAAGAAGATTTCACAATTATGAATATATATGCCCCAAATTCTGGTGCACCAAACTTTATAAAGACAATTCTCCAGGACCACAAGTCACAGACTAACCCCAGCACACTCATAGTGGGAGATTTCAATACCCCACTGAGTCCTTTGGATAGGTCAACAGGACAAAAAATAAACAGAGAGACATCTGAACTGAACGATATGATACACCAAATGGACCTCATAGACCTCTACCGAACATTCCATCCTAATACCAGAGAATACACTTTCTACTCAGCACCCCACGGAACATTCTCCAAAATCGACCACATCCTGGGACACAGAAGAAACCTCTACAAATACAAAAAGATTGAAATAATTTCATGCATCCTGTCAGACCACAGTGCAATGAAGCTCAACATCAACACCAGGACAAGCCCTCCTGCCTACAAGAACACATGGAGACTAAACAACACACTCTTGAATAATGAATGGGTCAAGGAAGAGATAAAGAAAGAAATAAAAACATTCCTGGAACTGAATGACAATGACAATACAACACAACAAAACTTATGGGATACCTTAAAAGCAGTCCTAAGAGGGAAATTTATAGCCCTGGGTGCCTACATTAGAAAAACAGAAAGAGCACAAGTGAATGATCTAACACTACAGCTAAAAGCACTTGAGAGGCAACAACAGATGAACCCTAAACGCAACAGACAGGAAGAAATAACAAAAATCAGAGCAGAAATCAATGAAATAGAAACAAAGAAAACAATACAAAAAATCAATGAAGCCAAAAGTTGGTTCTTTGAAAGAATAAACAAGATAGACAGACCTCTAGCCCAGTTAACAAAAAGAAAGAAGGAACAACTCCAAATCAATACAATCTGTGATGAAAAGGGAAATATCACAACGGACAAGGAAAAGATCAAGAAAATTATATGGGAATATTACAAGAACCTATATTCTACCAAGTTTGAAAATCTAGAAGAAATGGATGAATATCTGAAATCTTGGGAATCACCAAAGCTTGGCCAAGAGGAGACCAGCAGCTTAAACAGACCCATAACATATGAAGAAATAGAGGATGTAGTAAGAAGCCTCCCAACTAAAAAAAGCCCAGGCCCAGACGGTTTCACAGCAGAATTCTATAAAACATTTCAAAAAGACCTACAACCATTATTTCTGAAACTGTTTAGAAGTATACAATCAGAGGGAACTCTCCCAAATTCCTTCTATGAAGCCAACATCACTCTATTACCAAAACCAGGCAAAGATACAACTAAAAAGGAGAATTATAGACCCATCTCCCTCATGAACACAGATGCCAAAATTCTAAACAGAATACTGGCAAATCGCATACAGACCCACATCAAGAAGATCATCCATCATGACCAAGTTGGATTCATACCAGAGATGCAGGGATGGTTCAACATACGAAAATCAATAAACATCATCAAACACATAAACGGAATCAAAGACAAAAACCACACCATCATCTCAATTGATGCTGAAAAAGCCTTTGACAAAATCCAGCATCCCTTCATGCTTAAAGTCCTAGAAGGAATTGGATTGGAGGGATCATTCCTCAATGTAATCAAAGCCATATACAGGAAACCCACAGCCAATATCATCCTAAATGGGGAAATGACGGAAACATTCCCTTTAAAGGTAGGAACTCGGCAAGGCTGCCCCCTATCACCACTCCTCTTCAATATAGTGCTTGAAACACTTGCTAGAGCAATAAGGCAAGAAAAGGATATTAAAGGAGTACTAATTGGAAAAGAGGAAGTCAAACTATCCCTATTTGCTGATGATATGATTGTTTACTTAAGAGATGCAAAAAACTCCACCAGAAAACTCCTAGAAACGATTAACAGCTTCAGCAAAGTGGCAGGATACAAAATTAACCTTAGAAAATCAATGGCCTTTCTTTACACCAAGAACAAGCAACTGGAGAAAGAATTCAAAGAGACCTTCCCACTCACAATAGCCTCAAAAACAATAAGATACCTAGGAACAAACCTAACCAAAGACACCAAAGACCTCTACAACAAAAATTTTAAACCCTTAAAGAAAGAAATTGAAGAAGACCTCAGAAGATGGAAAAACCTCCCATGCTCATGGATTGGGAAAATTAACATTGTAAAAATGTCCATTTTACCAAAACTCTTGTATAGATTTAATGCAATCCCAATCAAAATCCCCAAGAGTTTCTTCACAGGCTTGGAAACAAAAGTTCTTAAATTCATTTGGAGAAACAAAAGACCCCGAATAGCCAAATCAATCCTGAGTGAAAAGAGCTACACAGGAGGGATCTCTATACCAGATTTTAAACTATACTACAGGGCTATAGTCATAAAAACAGCCTGGTACTGGCACAAAAACAGACCTGTTGACCAATGGAACAAAACCGAAGATCCAAATCTGAGCACATACAATTTCAGCCATCTCATATTTGACAAGGGGGCCAAGAAACCACAATGGAGAAAAGACAGCATCTTCAGCAAGTGGTGTTGGCAAAACTGGATCACCACTTGTAGAAGAATGAAATTAAACCCCTACCTCTCGCCCTGTACAAAAGTCAACTCCAGATGGATTAAAGACCTCAACGTGAAACCCCAAACTCTGAAGGTGATAGAAGAAAAAGTTGGCAGCAGACTACAAGACATAGGCGTAGGAAAAGACTTCCTAAATCAGACAGCAGCTGCACAAGAATTAAGGTCGACAATTGACAAATGGGACCTCATCAAACTCAAAAGCTTCTGTACATCAAAAGAAACAATCAAGGAAGTGAAGAGAAATCCCACAGAGTGGGAGGAAACCTTCACTGCAGATACATCTGACAAAGCATTGATTTCCAGAATATATAAACTACTCAAAAAACAAAGAAAAAAGAAAACAAATGACCCGCTCAATAGATGGAGCAAAGAACTGAACAGAGACTTCACAAGCGAGGAATTAGAGATGTCTGAGAAACACCTCAAGAACTGTTCAACATCACTAATCATTAAGGAAATGCAAATCAAAACCACTTTAAGATATCATCTTACTCCAATAAGACTGGCTAGGATCAAGAAAACAAATGATACCAAGTGCTGGAGAGGTTGTGGGGAAAGGGGAACACTCATCCACTGCTGGTGGGAATGTAAACTCGTACAGCCACTATGGAAAGCAGTGTGGAGAACCCTTGGAAGACTTGGAATGAACTTGCCACCCGACCCAGCCATACCACTCCTGGGCATGTACCCTCAAGACTTACGCCACCACAGAGATACATGCACGGCCATGTTTATTTCAGCTCTCTTCACAATAGCAAGGAGCTGGAACCAACCTAAATGCCCCTCAACTGACGAGTGGATAGAGAAAATGTGGTACATCTACACAATGGAGTTCTATGCAGCAGTAAAGAAAGACGACATCACGAGCTTTGCAGGAAAATGGCTGGAGCTAGAGGACATCATGCTGAGTGAAGTAACACAGTCCCAGAAAAACAAACGACGAATGGTATCCCTCATCTGTGGATGCTAGTGCCAATTACCCAGTTGTAAGTATTTCTTGTGTAGGGCCCCCTGAGCTTTTGTCCAAAGCAGTTGGGCGTAATGCATATTGGAAACAACAACAACAACAACAACAACAAAAACAACAGAAAGGACTGCATCAAAGAACTGATTGAAACAGTGAACTTCTGCTCAAAACAGTCAACTTCCTCATGGAGAATATTGAGAAATACTAAGAGATGAAAAGCATGTTTGGCAGAATGCATGAGCTCTGGCGGGGTGGGGAATGGGCGGGAACACGGGTCTAGATTTGTTAAAAAATAAATAAATAAGTAAATTTATGTAAAAAAATAAAAAATAAAAAATAAAAATAAAAAAGCTAGAAGAATGACGACCCAAGTATTCCCAGTACTTAACGAATTTAGATGCAACCCAGACTACTATACCTAAGAAAAATGTCAATTATCGTTGAAGGAGAAAGAAGAATTTTCCATGGCATGAACAAAATGAAAGAATACATGTCTAAGAAGCCCAACACTTTAGAAAATCCTCAAAGCAATCCAAAGAACAGAGAAAAGGAGTAACTATCCCCAAGCAATCAAAGAGAGAAAGCAACAAAAGCATAACAGAGTATATACACACATAGACCAAGAATGCACACAAAAAAATAAGGTAAAAGGAAGCAATACACATCTCTCAATAATAACATTAAATATTAATGGTCTAAACTACCCAATCAAAAGGCACAGACTAGGAGAATGGATTAGGAAACTGAATCCTTCTTCATGCTGTCTACAAGAAATCCATCTCACCAGCAAGGACAGACACACTTTAGAGTGAAAGGATGGGAAGAAATATTCCAAGCGAATGGTACCAAGAAAGAAGGTGGAATGGCTATTCTAATAGCAGACAAAATAGATTTCAAAGTAAAAATAATCAGAAGAGACAAAGAGGGCCATTATATCCTTGTAAAAGGAACAATGAACTATGAAGACTTCACAGTCCTAAATGTCTATGCACCAAACTCTAGTGCAACTAACTTTATAAACACTACTCTGCAGGACCTCATGACACAGATTAATCCAAACACATTAATAGTGGGAGACTTCAATACCCCCACTGAGCCCCTTAAATAGATCAACTGAACAAAACGTAAACAGAGAGACATCAGAAATGAACAATACAATACACCAAATGGACCTCACAGACATCTACAGAATATTCCACCCGAACTCCAGAGAATATACTTTCTACTCAGTACCACATAGAACATTCTCCAAAATCGACCACATACTGGGGCACAAAAGGAACTTCAACAAATACAAAAGGATAGAAATTATTCCATGCATTCTAGCAGACCACAGTGCAATAAAGCTCTATATGAACACCAGAATAAGTCCAACTAGATACAAGAAGACATGGAGATGAAACAACACAATCCTGAATAATGAATGGGTCAGAGAATAAACAGAGTGAAATAAAAGTATTCCTGGAACTGAACGAAAAAGACAAGACAATACAACAAAACTTATGGGATACTTTAATAGCAGTCTTGAGAGGGAAATTTATAGCCCTAAGTGACCGTATCATAAAAACAGAAAGAGAACAAATAAATGATCTAACACTGAAGCTACAAACATTAGAGAGACAACAAATGAACCCTAAACCCAACAGACAGGAAGAAATAACAAAAAATCAGAACAGAAATCAATGTAATAGAAACAAAGAAAACAATAAACGAATCCAAATGCTGGTTCTTTGAAAAGATAAACAAATTAGACACACCTATAGCCCAGTTAACCAAAAAACAAAGAGAGAGAGAGAGAGCAACTCCAAATCATTAATATTCATGATGAAAGGGGAAACATCACAACAAAGAAAAGATCCAATCATATGGGAAAACTTCAAAAACCTATACTCTATTAAATTTGAAAACCTAAGAGAAATGGAAGAATATCTGAAATCCTGGGAACTAACAAAGCCTAATCAAGAAGAGATTGACAATTTAAACAGACCCATAATATCTGAGGAAATCAAAGATTTAATAAAAAAAAAACTCCCAACTGAAAAAAACCTGGGCCCAGATGGTTTCACAGCAGAATTCTATAAAACATTTAAAGAGGTCCTACAACAATTGTTGCTCAAACTGTTCAGAAGGATACAAACAGGGAATTCTCCCAAACTCCTTCTATGAAGCCAACATCACTCTAATACCAAAACCAGGCAAAGATACAAGCAAAAAAGTAAGCTACAGACCCATCTCACTAATGAAAATAGATGCAAAAATTCTCAACAAAATACTTCCAAACTGCATACAGACCCACATCAAAAAGATCATCCATCATGATCAAGTTGGATTCATTCCAGAGATTCAGGGATGATTCAACATACGTAAATCAATAAATATCATAAAACAACAAATGGACTGAAAGACAAAAACCACAGGATCATCTCAATTGATGCAGAGAAAAAGCCTTTGACAAGATCCAGCATCCTTTCTTGTTTAAAGTCCTAGAGGGAATTGGACTGAAGGGAACATTCCTCAACATGATCAAAGCCATATGTAGGAAACCCATTGCCAACATCATCCTAAATGGAGAAAAATTGGAACCTTTTCCCTTAAAGGCAGGAACCCAGCAAGGCTGTCCCTTATCACCACTCTTCTTCATTGCTAGTGCAATAAGACAAGAGAAGGAAATTAAAGGAGTACTAATCAGAAAAGAAGTTAAGCTATCCTTTTTTCAGATGATATGATAGTTTACCTAAGGGCTGCTAAAAACTCCACCAGAAAACTTCTAGAAATTATTAAGAGTTTTAGTAATGTTGCATGGTGAAATATTTACCTAGAAAAATAAGTAGCCTTTCTTTTTACCAACAATATACAAGTGGAGAAAGAATATAAGAAGACCTTCTGTGTTAGTCACTTTTCTGTTGCTGTGATAAAACACCATGAACAAAGGAACTTATAAAAGGAAGAGTTTATTTGAGCTTAGAATTGACGGTTCCAGGGAATTAGAGTCCATTGTGCCGGGAGGCATGGCAGCTGGAGCTGGAGCAGGAAGCCGAGGGTCACATCTCGCAATGAGCACAGGAAGCAGAGATAGGGCGACTGGAGACCACGAGGCTTGTTAAACTCACTAAGCCTGCCCCCCAGTGACATACTTCCTCTAGCAGGGCCACACATTCTAAGACCTCCAAAAACAGTGCCACCAACTAGAGACAAATGTCTGAATACTTAAAGCCAATGGGGGACACTCATTCAAACCACCACATTCCACTCCCTTGCCCCCATAGGCTCCTGACCATATAAAATGCAAAATGCATTTAGTCCAACCTTAAAAGTCCCCATACTCTTTACCAGTTTCAATGCCATTCAAAAGTCTACAGTCCAAAGTCTCTTCTGAGACTCAGCCCAATCTCCTAAATGTAAGCTCCTGTAAAATCAAAAGACAAATTACAAACTCCCAATGTACAGTGGAACTGAATACACATTCCCATCCCAAAAGGGAGGAATAGAGGCATAGTGAGGAAATACTGGACCAAAACAAGACCAAAAACCAGCAGGACAAACTCCAAGTCCAGTAGCTCCATGTGCAACTTCTGGGACTTGACTTCCAAAGGGCTTAGATGGCTCAGTTCTTCCAGCTTTGCTTGCAACATACATCTCTTTCTTAGGCTCGTACCACTCCCTATATGCAGTTCTCCTTGGCAAATATCTCACAGGTCTGGCATCTCGAATGTCTTCTTGGGGTCTCCGCTGCCAACCAGGCTTCACATTCACAGCTTCACGCAATGGCCTATCAGGGCCTTCTTTATTCAGGTACGCCCCTGCTGCACTCTGCCTGGCCTCTGTGGCTCTCTGAAACCATCGAGGAAGAACTGATGACCCCTTTACTCTTGCAAACTTCATGCCTCAAAAGCCAGCACCACGTGAATGAAATTGCTGAATCTGGCTGCAATTTTGGGATGGACTCTCTCTTACTTTAACCACATTTGCAATTTTTCTCTGCCCTGGACTTGTTGGAGTAGAAAACGCTTTCAGTATTTTCCTTTCAAAAGTTGAATTAGCTCGGTTGGTCTTTCCCTGAAGGTATTGATTCTGTTGTTTACTTGTAAATCTCGAGGCCTCTCCTTAATCACTTTAATCTCACCTTTCCCATTCTTTACTTGTAAATATCTAGGCCTCTCCTTAATCACTTTATTCTCCTTATGAAAGGGAGCCTCTACTTCACATGCCTTGGCCATACCTTTAATCTTCCTAGTGTACTTTTCAGATCCAAACTGTACTTTCTGCCTCATTTGTTCTTTTTCACTGTAGATCTGTATAATATTCACCATTAAAAGCCACACCACCATTTCTATGTTAGGCTGTCTTGAAATATCCTCTACCAAAGACATTAGTCCATTTCTTTTCAACTTAGCATCAGGCAAGCATTTGGGCTGTGGGCAAACTGCTGCTGGACCCTTTATCAAAATATCCCAGTTGCTGCCTAAGTCTTTATTTTCCTCTGGAACTACATTTTTTGCAGCAATGCTTTCTTCCAGGCTTCTACTAGAATGGCCCCTTAAGCTCTGCTTACAGTAATCAACAGCTTTTCTAGCCCAAAGTTCCAAAGTCTTGCACATTTCTCCAACCATCCACATAGTCAGGTTCTTCACAGCCAACAGCCCACTCTCTGGTACCAAATAACCCTATTAGTCACTTTTCTGTTGCTGTGATAAAACACCATGACCAAGGAACTTATAAAAGGAAGAGTTTATTTGAGCTTACAATTGACGGTTCCAGGGAATTAGAATCCATTGTGGTGGGAGGCATGGCGGCTGGAGCTGGAGCAGGAAGCCGAGGGTCACATCTTGCAATGAGCACAGGAAGCAGAGAAAGGGCAACTGGAGACCACGAGGCTTGTTAAACTCACTAAGCCTGCCCCCAGTGACATACTTCCTCTAGCAGGGCCACACCTTCTAAGACCTCCAAAAACAGTGCCACCAACTGGAGACAAATGTCTGAATACTTAAAGCCTATGGGGGACACTCATTCAAACCACCACACCTTCCAACTCACAATAGCCTCGAAAATAATTAGATACCTGGAAACAAATCTAACCAAAGATACCAAAGACCTCTATAACAAAAATTTTAAACCCCTAAAGAAAGAGATTGAAAATGACATCAAAAGATGGAAAGACCTCCCATGCTCATGGATTGGGAAAATTAATATAGTAAAAATGTCCATTTTACCCAAATTGATATACATATTAAATGCAATCCCAATAAAAATCCCTAGGAGCTTTCTCAAAGACTTGGAAAAAAATCCTTAAATTCATATGGAAAAACAAAAGACCCTGAATTGCTAAAGCAACCCTGAGTGAAAAATGCAATACAGGGGGGATAGCTCTACCAGACTTCAAACTATATTATATGGCCATAGTAATAAAGATAGCCTGGTACTGGCACAAAACAGACCCATAGACCAATGGAACAAAATTGAAGATTGAAACTTGAGCTCATACAGTTTCAGCCACCTCGTATTTGACAAAAGGGCAAAAAAACCTCATTGGAGGAAGAATAGCATCTTCAGCAAATGGTGCTGGCAAAATTGGATCACTATTTATAGAAGAAGAAAATTAAACCCCTACCTCTCACCCTGTACAAAAATATACTCCAAGTGGATCAAAGATCTCAACATAAAGCCTAAAACCCTGAAGGTGATAGAAGAAAAAGTTGGCAACAACCTACAAGAAATAGGAGTAGAAAAAGACTTTCTAAATCAAACAACAGCTGCACAGGAAGTAAGGTCAACAGTTGACAAATGGGACCTCATCAAACTCAAAAGCTTCTGTACAGCAAAAGAAACAATCAAGGAAGTGAAGAGAAAACCCACAGAGTGGGAGGAAATCTTTATCAGTGATACATCTGACAGAGCATTAACATCAAGAATACATAAACTACTCAAATAAAAACAAATTAAGAAAACATATGATCTACTCAAAGGATGGAACAAAGAGCTGAACAGAGACTTCACCAGTGAGGAATTAAATATGGCTGAAAAACACCTTAAAAAGTGTTCAACATTATTAATAATTAAGGAAATACAAATTAAAACCACTATCAGATATCATCTCACTCCAATACCCAATACGACTAGCTAAGATCCAGAAAACAAAGGACAACACATGCTGGAGAGGTTGTGGGGAAAGGGGAACACTCATCCACTGCTGGTGGGAATGTAAACTTGTACAACCACTATGGAAAGCAGTGTGGAGAACCCTTAAAAGACTCGGAATGAGCCTACCACCTGACCCAGTCATACCACTCCTGGGTATATACCCCAAAGACTCATCCTACCACAAAGATACATGCACATCCTTATTTATTACAGCTCTCTTCACAATAGCAAAGAGCTAGAACCAACGCAAATGCCCCTCAACAGATGAGTGGATGACAAAAATATGACACATCTACACAATGGAGTACTATTCAGAGGTAAAGAATGATGGCATTATGAACTTTGCAGGTAAATGAATGGAGCTCAAAGCCATTATGCTAAGTGAAGTAACACAGTCCCAGAAAAACAAATGGCAAATGGTTTCCCTCATTTGTGGATGCTAACACCAAATCCCCCCAGATGAAAGGCAAGCTGAACAACATTATTGTTATATTGTCAATCTCCCAAGGGGCTCTAGAATCCACCCCCCCCACTTATTTTCAGAGTCTGTAATTACTGTATATGGGTGAAGAGTATGTATCCATATTTTAGAGTAATATAAAATTAATGGAGGAAAATGTGAATTTTTAAGCATTAAAAAAAGACTGAAAAAAAACGCAGGACAGTTATGGCAGAATGTACTATCTGGGGTGGGGTAGGGTGAGGGGAAGGGAAAAGGAAATATACCTAAACTGAATTGAAAAATGATGTCTGAAATACACAAAACATCAATAAAAGCACAAAAAAGAAAATGCAAGTGATGGAAAGCTTGTTAAGAAAATAACAGACAACTTCCCGAACTGAGAGAATGATTCAAATATAATGATCTAGCAAAGCCAAATACCAACAGTTAGATTTAACTTAACCAAATCTACCCCAAAACATTACTCTTTCAAAAGTGAAAGATAAAGGGCATTATCTCAAGGGTGCAAGGTAAAAGAAAAATAAAGTATAACCCAGTTTTACTTATAACCTCATTCTCAGAAGAAACATTAGAACCCAGGAGCATGCACAATGATGCTTAGAATACTGAATTAAAAGATAACCATGAATATAATATCATGCAGACATCCTTTAAAAGTAAACTATGGATAAAGGAAACATAGAGACTAGGATACATAGAAACATAATATCACTATCAGATCTTTATTACAAGAAAAATTAAAGAAGTATTTTAAATGAACAGTGCTCAAAACAGAAAAGGAAGCCCATTATATAATGCTGAAATAGAGAACATTTGCTAGAGGAGATAGCAATTATCAATGTATGAGCACCTAATGTTAGAGTAACTAAATATATAAAGCAAGTGTTAATTGACTTAAGGAGAGAGAAGCTGACTCCAAAATAAATTAATACATGTGGACTATATCACCATGTTTCCAGCAATGGAAACATTGTCCAGACAGATAATCACCAAAATTAAATTTCCCCCTAGAGCAAATATACTTTCAGGCATCTATACAACAAGCCACCCAACAGCTATAAGATACCGATTCTTCCCATCAGCACAATAACTATTCTCTAGGAAAGAACAAATGATAGGCCACAAAACAGCAGTCATTTTTAATTGAAATAATTTTAATCATGTTTTCAAATATAATACAATATAGCCAGACATTAATAATTATAAAATACTGTCACTCATAAAATACATGCAAATTAAACTTATTTTTGGACAACCAGAATATCAAGGAAGACAGCAAGAAGAAATTTTATTCCTTAAATACATTGGCAATTGGAGATACCATATACCAAAGCCTAGGAAATGAAACAAAAGCAATACAAAGAGAGAAGCTTATAACAATAAATACACACATCACTAAAGCAGAAAAGATCTGAAATAAACAACATATCACTGCTTCTCGTGGAGCTGGAAAACAAGAAATAAATCCAACTCATTTTAAAGGAAAGAAAAGAGATCAGAGCAGAAAAATTGAGACAGAACTTAGGAGCTTAAAAATTCAAAACATCAATGTAGCAGAGGTGGTTCTTGGAAAAGATCGATAGCACACAAATCCCTAGTTGAACTAGCAAATATAGAAGACTAAAATAATGAAAATTAGAGAGGAAAACAGAGACATTACAACTGATATGATAGAATGGTTAAAATATTATAAACAATTATAATCATATACAATAACAAATTTGACAATCTAGAATAAATGAACAAATTCCTAGTTATTTATACCTCATGAAAATTGTATCATGAGGAAACGAGGAACCTAATAAAAATAGCATTGTCTCTCTCATTACCTCTCATCAATGAAAACCCACAGCTTGATGGCTTCATTCCTAAGTTTTAATCATTTCTATAAAGAAAATTATTTTTGAAAATAACTTAATAATAATTCTTTTGTTATGAAAAAATAACTTAACCATCACTTATTTTGTTATTAAAAAATATTATTCTAAACATATTATTTGTGATCAGCATTACTGATATCAAAATCAGGCAATGACGCAATAAGAAACAAACTATGAAATAATATCTTCAAGAAACATGGACCCACATACCAATAATAAAATTCTAAGAAACTGAATCTAACATCAGAGTGCTGTAAGCTTAATATGTACTAGGCAAAGGATTTTTCTATGTCAGACATATACCTAACACTTATGTGTAATTTGTAAAAAAAATTAAACAGGCTAATTTTAGAATTTATCAGTTCCCTAGCCCCTTAGGTCTAGTCTAGTTTCTACAGGCATTTTCTGGATTTACTAGATCTTCATTAAAGCAAAACCTCACAAATCTGTAATGAAGAGGCATGGAGCTGGTTAATGGAAGTCGTTAATTGTAAAAGAATTGTATCTTTCTAGAGCAGTCCAAGTCTTCAATACACCAAAGCTCAACACAACAAAGATATAAATACTAGAAAAGATTCATGAACTAGTACTTAAAAGATGTATAAGGGCAGAGATATGGCTTAGTGATAGTGTTCTTAAAAAGTGTGTACAGGGCCCTTGGTTTGATCTTCACCATAAAATGTTTAGAGTTTGCCGGGCGTGGTGGCGCATAACTTTAATCCTAGCACTTGGGAGGCAGAGGCAGGCGGATCTTTGTGAATTCAAGGCCAGCCTGGTCTACAGAGTGAGTTCCAGGAGAGCTGGGACTACAGGGAGACCCTGTCTCGAAAAGACCAAAAAAAAAAAAGTTTAGAGTTTTAAAATATTTAAGTAATGAACTCAGAGGTGGCGATTCAACTCTGGAATGGATATCAGGAATCTACTTTTGTTGCATTACTTTATTGTGGTAGTATATATGTATATAGCTGGGCATGGTGGCACATGTCTTTAATCCAAGCTCTCAGGAAGTTCTAGGCCAGTTGGGGCTACAGGGAGACCATGTCTCAAAAAGACCACATACACACACACACACACACACACACAAACACACACATGTGGGTGTGTATGTGTGTATAAACATATATATATGTGCGTGTGCGTGTGTGTGTGTGTGCATATAACATATTTTAAGATTTACCATACTAGCTACTAAGTATACAATTCAATGGCATTGTGCATATTTACAATGAGTCTCTTTTTAACCGGCATCCCAGATGTTTTGGATACAAGCAATTCTTATGCATCTTACAAACAAAGTTTTGCTCAATCTAGCTCATCGCCCTCTTTAATAATCTTCCCCTGATTTCTCAAGTTAGAAACTTCATTCCTCATTTATAAACTTTCACATTGAAATGCTCCAAGTGCAGCAATGACTGACCATGTCAATACATTTTATTCCATCTATGTGGCTAATGCATATTGGGGATTTCTATGGTAAGCCACCTACCTTCTAATTCATTTACTGCTTGTAGTCAGTTTATTCACCTGTGGAAATTGAAATGATATCTTCCTCTTCTTATTCCAAAAGGAGCTAAAGGTTAGCATTCTTTTAAGATCTAGAATAAAATCATAAAGTCTATAAGAAATTACAAACAAATTCTGAACCACTAGAAAACATGTTGAGGAAAAATAACAAAGCTGGCAACATTATGGTACCTGATTTCACAATATATTGCATAGCTACAGTAAACAACAAAGTATAGTATGGATGTAAGTATAAGCATGTTGATCAATTGAATCAAAGTACCTGGAACTAATCCCATGCATCTACACTTGTTTTTAAACAAAGGTGCTAAATGAACATGTTAGAAAATTGTTAGACTTTTCATTGTATAGTACTAAGAAAATTTGATAACCAAACAACAACAAATAAAACTAGATACTTATCCCTCACCAGGTATAGTATCAACTCAAAACTTGTTGAAGTCTAGAAAAATACGAAAAGAAAATATGCGAATAAAATGTTGGGAAATTGTAATAAGCAAGTGTTTTCTGGAGAACAGAAAGCAACAAATGAGCATAATGATTTCATTGGACTAAAAAGTTTCTTCACAAAAATCAACTAAATGAGATAAACTAAACTAAGAAATGGGAAAATAGGTTTACAAACTATCCACTCAACAAGACATTAATATCTAGATTATTTAAGAAATTCCAGAACTCAATAGCTAATCATCATCATCTAATTTAAAATGGCAATTGTCTTAAACATTACACAAAAGAAAGCATACAAATCTCCAACAACTGTACAAAAATTGCTCAAGATTAATCGCAAAAGAAATACAAGTCAAACCCACAAAGAGATATCTTCTCACTGTAGTAAAAATTACTTATCAGAAATATAAAAAATAAGAAGTGCTAGCCAATATGTTAAGGGGGAACCTTTGCACCCTGGATGGAAATGTAAATTCACAGAGCCATTACAAAAACACTTTTCAGGTCTATCTAAAATTAAAAATAAAGCTATCATATATGATAATCACTCTATAGGATTTGTATAAAGTATATGATGAAGTATTTACAGTTGGTGGAGCCTGTGAAAAGTAGAGCCTGATTGGAGGAAGTGGGTCACTGTTGACACATTTTGGCGGGCATATCTTAGTCAAAGCCAAATTTTCTGTTTCCATGTCTACTCCTTTATGGTCTCTCCATCATGATTTTCTGCTACACCACAAGCACACAGTGAAAAGGCCATGACAATGGACTGAAACCATGAGCTCAAATAAAATTTTCTTGCTATAGATTGTTTCCATTTTATGTTTTACCACAGAGACCAAAGCAGCACAAATGCCTCTAAGGGGTAGCTAAGGAAGAGGCAGATTTTTCTGACATTCTACTTTTATCTCATCTTACAGAGAAAGACTGTTTTATTGTTTTCTCATCAGTTTTTAAAAGCAGGTCTGGGATTTGCTGTGGACTGAATTGTGTCCCCCTCCAATTCATATGTTGATACTGGAGATGGGATTTGAGATTTATATGAGATCTTGAAGGTAAGGGCCCTTGTGATAGGATTAGTGCCCTTAGGTCAAAAGACCACAGATATTTCCTTTCTCCACCACTCCTCCTCAGTTCATGAAGATATAGTCAGAAAAGGCTATATAATACAACTGAGAAAAACAGCAGCCTTCACCAGAAACTAGCCATGCTCATGTTCATACAATTGATCTTGGACTTCAAGCTCTCAAGAGATATGAGAAAATAAGTGTCTGTGGTTTGAGCCACTTTATAATATTTTATGCAAATCTCAACAGACAAATATCAGACTATAAAAGTATGTCTATTTTTCTGGTCCCTTGAAATGCTAGCTCTAAGTAGAATGTTCATAAGGGAAGCATAAAGGCTATTTTCATGCATAAAACCAGATCTTAGGTGACCATGGAACAAGTTATTCAGAACTTAGTTTAATGGGGCATAAAAGATGCATAATAGACTGAAGCAATTTCTCTATGATATCAAATTTCAGAGCTGTATTAAAAGATAACCAGATGCCAAGTTGGCTTAAACCCAGAGCAATACAGCGACCTGAAAGGGAAATAAGATAGCCACAAAAAGTGAAAACCAGGCTAGATCCCCAAGGAGGAGCAAAAAGAAATAATAAGAAACATAAAAGATAACAGGAAATCATTTCTTGATCACACTTGTTAATAAATAATATCAAAAACGTGATGACTCTCAAATAAATGAGTAGAGAAAGCTGGAAGCCAGTAACTGACCAAACGTTTCCTCCATTCTTTGAGGAAATGTAAAAATGTGATCATTTACCTGTCCTCCCAACCATCAAAATGACATTGGTAAAGGGAAAATGGTGTCTAAGACCACAAAAAGAATACCAGCTAAAGTAGCATGAAAATACTAAGTTCAGTTTACAAACTGGAAAATGAGTAAACTTAGAGGTCTCCTTTAGGAGTAGGAAGTAGAGAACAAACAAAACAAATCCCCATCTTTACAAAAGGTCAGCTTGATTTATTTCTGGATATTTAACTAATTTACAATATGAGAGCTGAATAATTTCTTTTATACTCTTTCAAGTCTTTTTTCCCAAGACTTCAAACAAAGCTGGATATGTGCTCAGTGCTTAGTAAATACACCTTCTCATCACCAATTAGAAGACCGTCAGATTCTATATCGAGACAAACAGTCTTCTATCTATAGAAACTTTTCAGAAATATAAACAATCACCTTGTGTTATGTCTCATGCAAAATACAAGGAAATCACAGATAAAGTATCTCTGGATGTGATCAAGGAGTTTTATACTGCAGTTATTGACACTCTTTCCAATAAAACAAAGAATGGAAATAGGTGAATATTACTAGCTTAACCAAGAATGATAATTCATCACTTTTGTTGATGGTGACTTCAAATCTTGTAGACAATGTAAATAAATAATCAATTTAAATATATTACCATTTTCATAAAAATATTGCCTCCACTGACTGAATCAGTGAACTTCTGCTCAAAATAGTCAACTTCCTCATGGAGAATATTGAGAAAGACTGAGAAAGAGATGAAAAGCATGTTAGGCAGAATGCATGAGCTCTGGCGGGGTGGGGGAATGGGTGGGAACACGGGTCTATATTTGTTAAAAAAATAAAAATAAATTTATGTGAAAAACAGCAACAACAACAAAAATATTGTCTCCAAAGCTATGCAGTTTTTCATGTGCATTCATTTATTAAAGTCATTAAAATTTTGTATAATAAATGGGTACAATGGTAATAATAAAGAGCATTCAATTTCCAAGTTATATATATATATATATATATATATATATATATATATCTTTAAAATTTGCTTCTTGAGACGTTTGCAACCAGTCATGAAGAGCCAGTAGGTGGATCCCACATTCCTCTCTCCCAGTGAGTGCATGACGCTTTCCTCTTCTTGGTGGTGAGAGCCCCCAAATTCTGCTGCAGTGGCGGCAGCATTCCAGACTCCCTACTCCCCAGCTCAGGAAGAGCTGGGGCCCCCCCCCTTGGCTTCACAAAGTATGGGACCCTATTCAAACTTACCTGATTGATACTTGTCTTGGGCATCTGGAGGAACTCTTGACTAGCTGGGCAGAAAAAAAAAAAACTGATCCCTCTAGTACAGTGTCAGAAATGAGAGTCTGAATGAAGCCTAGACCAACCAGCTTTTCATACCCAATAAGAAAATGAAGACACCTGAAGAATACAAGCAAAGTCAGTCTTCAATTCAACAAAGAAACACTTGAGCTTCATACCAGAATCAAGAACAAAAGAATTCCACATGCCAAAATCACAGCAAAAAATAATAACATGAAAAACCCAAATAACATGTCTCCACTAAATACTACTACTCCTGTAGAAGAGTGCTACAATGAGGACCCCCTAGAGGTAACCCAGGACACAGAATTTAGAACTATCATTGACATGATCAAAGAATTTAAGCAATTTAAAAAACAACAAAGAAATCAAAGAACTAAAAGAAGATAGGGATAAACTAAAAGAAAATAATGATGTTTCTGTAGTAAGATCCAGTTTGAATTGGGGCCTAGTTCTCAGCTAGCACCCCTCAGGGCACCACATGGATGAGAGTCAGGGGATTTCTCTGACCCCACCCCATGAAGAAGCAGACAACGTGGCCCAGATGCATGATGCTGGGTCGGGCAACAGTATGCAGTGCTGCGGAATTGGGAGCTGATGTCATTTTGCTTATAAAGGCAGGCTGTAGTGGGCAATAAACCAAATTCTCCATTACCATCATTACAGAATTCCTGGATGTCATTTTTTGCACGCATACAGGCCAAAGCAGGCCTGCATTTCATTCAGCTGACCAATGGGCTGGATAGTAGTCTTTAGAACACCAACCTGGATAGCTGGTGTGGTGAAGTGAGTTGTGAGTGGAGAGAGGCCAAAGACAAGCCATCTGCCATCGGCCTGAAATTCTTGTCCAGGGGCCAGCAGTCTCTGGGCAGGTGGGAAATCACGGCCAAGAGTGGGCAACATTCCATTGTCCCAGGCTAAGGACCAGAGTTGGAGGGACCTCTCAGGTTGGGTTACAAATGTAACAGGTTGGTCTCTGCATCAAGAGGTCAGTTCCCTACAGTGACTGCAGGTGGATACTGTGCTCCCCTTCCCTTAACAGGGCTGTGTTGTACCTGCTCATTACAAAGGAAGCTTCCTACATTTTGGTGCATCAACATGGGCCATGCAGCACCACGCCTGGCTCCACAAGCTTGGAATTTACAAGCCCAATTTGCATTACAGAAGACTGGCCTCTAGAACAAGGTCCTAGAGGAAGCTTAGCAGACAAATAGAAAACCTTAGCTGAATTAACCACTGCAAGGACAGTATTTACAGAAAAGAGATTTGACCTTTGCATGGATCATCACCTGCTCCCGGAACTCCCAGCTTGGGCTCAAGACAGACGTATGGACTCAGTGAGGTGCCAATAAGTCAAGGCAGAACTGGATTTGCCCTTGCAGGCTCAACACTGGCAATTAGAACTAACAGCTTGGGCTCCAGACAGTCGCACAGACTAATTGAGGTGTGGGTAAATCAAGGCAAGACTGCCTTTGCCTTTGCTGGCTCAACACCCGCACCTGGAGCTCCCAGCTTGGGCTCCAAACAGACGCACGGGCTCACAGATGTGGTAGTAAGTCCATGCAGAACAACCCTGATTATTGGGGTGCTCAACATCAGCTCCCAGAACTCCCAGATTCTGCACCAGACTGGCACATGAACTAATTGAGGTGCCAGTAAGTCTAGGCGGAACTGCCTTGGCCATTGCAGGGCTCTACACCTGCCCCTGGAACTCCCAGCTTGGGCTTCAGACAGGCACACGGACTCATTGTGGTGCCAGTACATCAAGGCAGACCTACCTTGACCCTTGGGGTGCTAAAATTCCGACCCAGAACTCCCAGTTTGTCCTCCTGACAGGCATGTCCTCCTGAGTCCAGAAATGGACTCAGTGAGGTACTGATAAGTCAAGGTGGAACTGCCTTCATGCTTGCTTGGCTCAATACCTGCCCCCCCGGAGCTCCCAGCTTATGTTCCAGACAGGTGCATGGACTCAGGGAGGTGCTGGTAAGTTGAGCTGAAGTGCCTTCAACCTTGGGGGGCTCAACACACTCCCATGGAACTCCCAGCTTTGGCTCCAGACAGGCACACGGACTCAATGAGGTGCCAGTATTTCAAGAGGGAACTGCCTTGACCCTTGCGGGGCTCAACACCATGCCCAGAACTCCCAGCTTCTACTCTACTCAGGCACACGGACTCAGCGTGGTGCCAGTAAGTCAAGGCTGAACTGCCTTGATCCTGGGGGGGCCTCCAAACCCACCTGCAGAACTCTCACCTTGGGCTCCATACAGGCTCATGGACTCCTTGAGGTGCCAGTAAGTCAAGGCAGAACCGCCTTTGCCCTTGCACTCAATACCCACCCCTGGAACTCCCAGCTTGGGCTCAAGACAGGCACACGGACTCAGTGAGGTGCCGGTAAATCAAGGTTTATCTGCCTTGTCCCTTGCGGGGCTCAATCTCCGACCCCATATCTACCCGTTTCATCTCCAGACAAGCACGGGGACACAGTGAGGTGATGGTAAGTCAAGGCGGTACTGCCTTGACTCTTGGGGGGCTCAAAACCCGCCCACAGAACTCCCATCTGGGACTCCAGACAGGCATGCAGACTCAGTGAGGTGCTGCTAACTCAAGGTGGAACTGTCTTCATGCTTGGTGGGCTCGACACCTGCTCCTGGAACTCCCAGCCTGGAGTCAAGTCAAGCACACAGACTCAGTGACATGCCAGTAAATAAAGGTGGAACTGCCTTGGATCTTTGGGTGTTCAACACCCTCCCCTGGATCTCCCATCTTGGCCTCCAGACAGGTGTACGGACTCAGTTATGTGCCAATAAGTCAAAGAGGAATTGCGTTCACCAATGGGGTGCTCAATGCCCACCTCCAGAACTCCAAACTTGGGCTCGAGACAGGCGCATGGACTCAGTGAGGTTACAGTAAGTCAAGGCCAAACTGCCTTCACGCTTGGTGGGCTCAACACCCACCTCGAGAACTCCCAGCTTGGGCTCCAGACAGGTGCACAAACTCAGTGAGGTGCCAGCAAGTCAATGTGGAACTGCCTTGACCCTTCTAGGCTTGACACCCGCCCCTGGAACTTCCAGCTTGGGCTCCAAACAGGGGCACAGACTCAGTAAAGTTCTGGTAAGTCAAGGCAGACTTACCTTAATACTTTGGGTTCAATACCCACCCCGGGAACTCCCACTTGGGATCCAGACAGGCACACGGACACAGTGAGGTGCCAGTAATGCAAGGCAGAACTGCCTTGACCCTTGGGAGGCTCAGCTCCCTCACCCAGAACTCCCAGCTTGGGCTCCAGACAGACTCAATAAGTTGCTGGTAAGTCAAGGTGGAACTGCCTTTACTCTTGGGGGCCTCAACACTCGTCCCAGGAACTCCCACCTTGGGCTTCAGACAGGCTCACAGACTCAGTAAGTTGCTGGTTAAGTCAAGGCAGAACTGCCGTGACATTTGTGGGGCTCAACACCCACCTTTGTAACTCCCGGTGTGGGCTCCAGAAACGTGCCTGGACTCAGCGAGGTGCTGGTAAGTCAAGGCAGAACTGCACTCACCCTTGCGAGGCTCAACACCCACCTCCAGAGCTACCAGCTTAAGCTCCAGTCAGGCACACAGACTCAGTGAGATGCCAGTAATTGGGGGCCTTCTGGTTCATGGGTCAATGTAGAAACACAATCCTACCCCCTACCCCGTTCAATCTGTGGAGCTGTGGTGCAGAGGACCTACAGGGGCAGCATTAGTGTTTATGTTCTGTGCAGCCAACATTGAGGTGCCAGAATCCAAAGAAACATATAAACAAACAAATCCACATCCCAAAGACACAAAGAAAAAAACACATGGGAAAAGTTCTTAATATATCCACGCAGAACTCTATCAACCTTACGAAAGATCCCTACAATGACATCTGTATTAGTCATTTTTCTGTTGCTGTGATAAAGCACCACGATCAAGGAACTTATAAAAGGAAGAGTTTATTTGAGCTTACAATTGACGGTTCGAGGGAATTAGAGTCCATTGTGGCAGGAAGTGCGGTGGCTGGATCTGGAGCAGCAAACCGAGGGTCACATCTCTCCAAGAGCACAGGAAACAGAGAGAGCAACTGTAGACCACAGAGGCTTGTTAAAACTCACTAAGCCTGCCCACAGTGACACACTTCCCCCAGCATGGCCACACCTTCTAAGACCTCCAAAAACAGCGCCACCAACTGGAGACAAATGTCTGAATACTTACAGCCTATGGGGGA
>VZQC01013712.1:2762347-2792496 GCA_009823505.1 Rhizomys pruinosus
GCGGCAGCTGGATCTGGAGCAGCAAACCGAGGGTCACATCTCGCAAAGAGCACAGGAAACAGAGAGGGCAACTGTAGACCACAGAGGCTTGTTAAAACTCACTAAGCCTGCCCCCAGTGACACACTTCCCCCAGCATGGCCACACCTTCTAAGACCTCCAAAAACAGCACCGCCAACTGTAGACAAATGTCTGAATATTTACAGCCTATGGGGGACACTCATGTAAACCACCACAACATCTCCAAGGAAGGAAGCCAAGTAATTGACCTTAGAACAACTGTAGAAATATTCAAAGAAATAAGAGAACTAAGGAGACAGAATGAAAAACTTAAGAAGGACTTTGAGGGAGATGGTGAAAAATGGTGTTAAGGACTAAGGGGAGAGATTGAAAAACTCAAGAAGGAAATAGAGGGAGATAATGACAAACATTGGAAAGAACTAAAGGGAGAAAATTACAAACACTGGAAGAAAGTGGAAATGTTGAAAAGATGCTAGGCCAAAACAAAAAAAGAAAATGACCAATGGACCAAGGAGCTACAAGATGAGAATGACAGGCTATAGAGGGAAGTGGAAAATCTAAAGAAATCACAGGATGAAATGAAAAAGAAATTGAACATTCATCCAATCACCACGACAGATGGGAAAAAACCTCAGAAGCAGAATGGAAGATGCAGAAAAAAGGATATCAGACCTGCAGGATAATATGGAGCAATTAGAAAGCTCAAGTAAAGATTATAAAAATTAAAACAAAAAACACAAGAGTGGAACAACCAAGAAATGTGGGACACTATGAAAAGACCAGACCTCCACCTCATAGGGATAGAGGAAGGAAAAGAATCCCAAGACAACACTATTGACCAGATCTTCAAGAGGATAATAGAAGAAAATTTCCCCAAACTGAAAAAAGACAATAGCATACAAATACAAGAAGCACATAGAACACCAAATAGACAGGACCAGAAAAGAAATTGCCCATGCCATATAATTGTTAGAGCACTAGATGCTCAAAACAAAGACAAAATATTGAAAGCCACAAGAGAAAAACAAGTTACATAAAAGAGGAAATCCATCAGAATTACAGCTGACTTCTCAATCTAAACTATGAAAGCTAGAAGAATGTGGACCAAAGTATTCCCTGTGCTAAATGAGTTTAGATGCCAACCCAGACTACTATATCCAGCAAAATGTCAGTTATAGTTGAAGGAGAAAGAAAAGTCTTTCACGACATGAACAAGATGAAGGAATACATGTTTAACGAACCAACAGTTCAGAAAATCCTTGAAGCAATCCAAAGAGCAGAGGAAAGGAGCAACTATCCCTAAGCAATTAAAGAGAGAAAGCCACAAAAGTGTAATAGAATAAATACAAACCTAGACCAAGAATGCAAACAAAAATAAGGTGAAAGGAAGCAACATACATCTCTCAATAATAACCTCAAATACTAATGGTCTAAACTCCACAATCAAAAGACATAGACTGGGAAAATGGATTAGGAAACAGAATCCTTGTATATGCTGTCTACAAGATACTCATCTCACCCTCCAAGAGAGACAACACCTTAGAGTGAAAGGATGAAAAAAATATTCCAAGTGAATGGTACCAAGAAACAAGCCAGAGTGGCTATTCTAATAGCAGACAAAATAGATCTCAAAGGAAAACTAATCAGGAGAGACAAAGAGGGCAATTACATCCTTGTCAAAGGAACAATTAACTATGAAGACTTCACAATCCTAAATGTCTATGCACCGAACTCTGGTGCACCTAACTTTATAAACTCTATTTTGCAGGACCTCAAGACATGGAATAATACTAACATAATAATAGTCAGAGACTTCAACACCCCTCTGAGCCCCTTGGATAGATCAACAGGCCAAAAAACAAACAGAGAGACATCAAAACTGAACAATACAATACACCAAATGGGCCAGTGGTGGTGGCGGCGCCCATTTAGCATTTGCTGAAGGATGCAGAGGCAGGAGGATCTGGAGTTTGAGGCCAGTCTGGGCTACACAATACACCAAATGGACCTCACATACATCTACAGAATATTCCACCCAAAGATCAGAGAATATACTTTCTACTCAGCACCTCAAGGAACATTCTCCAAAGTCGTCTACATACTGGGGCATAAAAGAAATCTCAAAAAATACAAAAAGATTGAAATTATGGTTCCATGCATTCTATCAGACTACAGTGCAATAAAGCTCAATATGAACACCAGAATAAGCCCAATGAGCTACAAGAACACATGGTGAGTAAACAGCATAATCCTGAATAATGAATGGGTCAGGGAAGAAATAAAGAGTGGAATAAAAGTATTCATGGAACTGAATGAAAAAGACAAGACAACACGACAAAACCTTAGGGATACTTTCAAAGCAGTTTTGAGAGGAAAATTTATAGCCCTAAGTGACCACATCAAAAAATAACAGAAAGGGAACAAATAAATGATCTAACACTCCAGCTAAAAACACTTGAGAGACAACAACAAATGAACCCTAAACCCAACAGACAGGAAAAAATAACAAAAATCAGAGCAGAAATCAATGAAATAGAAGCAAAGAAAACAATACATAGAATCAATGAATCCAAAAGCTGGTTCTTTGTAAAGATTAACAATATAGACAGACCTCTAGCCCAGCCCAGTTAACAACAACAACAACAAAAAGACTACTCCAAATCAATAGTATTCGAAGTGAAAGGGGAAACATCACAACATACAAAGTAAAGATCCAGACAATCATATGGGAATGCTTCAAAAACCTAAACTCCACTAAATTTGAAAACCTAAGAGAAATGGCTGAATATTTGAAATCCTAGAAACAACAAAGCTTAACCACAAAGAGATTGACAGTTTAAACAGACCCATAATATGTGAGGAAATGGAGGATGTAATAAAAAAAACCTCTCAACTAAAAAAAGCCCAGGTCCAGATGGATTCACAGGAGAAATCTATAAAACATCTAAAGAGGCCCTACAACCATTACTACTCAAACTTTTCAGAAGGATACAAACAGAGGGAATTCTCCTAAATTCCTTCTATAAAGCCAGAATCCCCCTAATACCTAAACCAGGCAAAGATATAACCAAAATAGAAAGCTATAGACCCGTCTCATTAATGAACATAGATGTAAAAATTCTCAACAAAATACTTGCAAATCGCATATGGACCCACATCAAAAAGATCATCCACCATGACAGAGTGGATTCATACTGTAGATGCAGGGATGGTTCATCATATGTAAATCAGTAAATATCATAAAACACATGAATGTACTGAAAAACAAAATCCACATGATCATCTCAATCAATGCAGAAAAAGCCTTTGACAAAACTGAGCTTCTTTTCATGCTTAAAGTCTTAGAGGGAATTGGACTGGAGGGATCATTCCTCAAAGTAATTGAAGCTATATACAACAAACCCACAGCCAACATCATCCTAAATGGAGAAAAGTTAGAAGCATTCCTCTTAAAGGCAGGAGCATGACAAGGCTGGCCACTATTTCCACTCCATTTCAATATAGTGCTTGAAATTCTTGCTAGGGCAATAACACAAGAAAGGGAAATTAAAAGAGTACTAGTTGGAAAGGAGGAAGTCAAGCTATCCCTTTTTGCAGATGATATGATAGTTTACCTAAGGGATGCAAAAACTCTGCTAGGAAATTCATAGAAATGATCAACACTTTCAGTATGTTGAGATACAAAATTAACTTAGAAAAATTAGTAGCCTTTCATTATGCCAACAAGAAACGGAAATAGCATCAAAAAGAATACATTTTCTGGGAACAAACCTAACCAAAGTCACCAAAGATCTCTACAACAAAAATTTTAAACTCCTGAAGGAGATTGACAAAGGCATCAGAAGATTGAAAGACCTCCCTTGCTCATGGATTGGAAAAATAAATATAGTAAAAATGTCCATTCTACCCAAAGCAATATACATATTCAATGCAATCCCAATTAAAATCCTCATGAGCTTCATCACAGACTTTGTAAAAAAAATCCTTAAGTTCATATTGAAATACAAAAGACCCAGAATATCCAAAGCAATCCTGAGTGAAAAGAGCAATACCAGGCCTCCCTGGTATAATGATCCTCTCATTATACCAGACTTCAAACTATATTACAGAGCGATAGTCACAAAAACAGCCTGGTACTTGCACAAAAACAGACCTGTAGACCAATGGAACACAATTGAGGATCCAAACTTGAGTATGCACAATTTCAGCCACCTCATATTTGATAAAGGGACCAAGAAAACTCAGTGGAGGAAAGACAGCATCTTCAGCAAATGGTGTTGGCAAAACTGCTCACCACTTTTAGAAGAATAAAACTAAACCATTACCTCTCACCCTATACAAAAATCAACTCCAAATGAATCAAAGACCTCAACATAAGAAGAAAATCTTGCCAGCAACCTATAAGACATAGGCATAGGAGAAAATTTCCTAAATCAGACAGCAGCTGCATAGGAAGTGAGGTCAACAATTGACAAGTGGGACCTCATTAAACTCAAAAGCTCCTGTACAGCGAAAGAAACAGTCAGTGAAATGTAGAGAAAACCCACAGAGTGGGGGGAAACATCTGACAAAGCATCAAATTCCAGAGTATATAAACTACTCAAAAAAAAAAAGAAAAAAATTGACTCACTCAAATGATAAAGTGCTGAACAGAGACTTCACAAATGAGGAAATGAAGATGGCTGAGAAACATATTAAAAATGTTCAACATCACTAATCATTAAGGAAATTCAAATTACAACCATTTTAAGATATCATCTCACTCCAATAAGTCTGACTAGGATCAAGAAAACAAATGATACCAAATGGTCTAGAGATTGTGGGGAAATGGGAGCACTCATCTACTGCTTGTGGGAATGTGAACTCATACAACCACTATGGAAAGCATTTTGGAAAACTCTGAAGAGGCTTAAGATGAGCTTACTACATGACCCAGCCATACCACTCTTGGGTATATACCCACAAGACTCATCCTACCATAGAGATACATGCACAGCCATGTTCATTGCAGCTCTCTTCACAAAAGTTGGGGCCAACCCAAATGCCCCTCAACCAATGAGTGGATAGAGAAAATGTGGTACATCTACACAATGGAGTTCTATGCAGCAGTAAAGAAAGATGACATCATGAGCTTTGCAGGAAAATGGCTGGAGCTAGAGGACATCATGCTGAGTGATGTAACAGAGTCCCAGTAAAACAAAAGAAGAATGACATCCCTCATTTGTGGATGCTAGCACCAAGCACTAAATTGTAATGCAAACTGAGCAACATCCATGTTATATACCCCTTTCCCTGAAAGCAACTGTGCTCTGATAATGTAAATCCCTTAACAAGTTCTAGAATTAACCCACCACTTATTTTTAGCTTTGTAATCTTGGTATATGGGTGGAGGATATGTAGGAATATTTTAGAGCAATATAAATTTCAAAAGGAAAAATGTGAATCCTGAAATATGATATGCAAATGACAGTTTATGAACAGATGATATAATTTTAGTATAGGTGTGAAATATGTTGAAGCAATACATATTGAAGGGAACAACAACAGCAGAGGAACTGGGACAGGGACCCAAATGAAACAGTAAAGTTCCTCCAAGGACAATAATTCTCTGCTCAGAAAAACTTGAAAGGAATCAGAAAAAGATACAGAGCAGGGATGGTAGGGTGCATGAACTCGGGTGTGGTGGGGAGCATGGAAGATGAGATGAGTCTAGATTGGACTGAGAAATGATGTATGAAATGCACATAACTTCAATAAAAATGTTAAAAGAACAGAAACAAAATGAAACAAAACAAAATATTAGAATTGTGAAATAAACTAAATGATTACATATTTTTAAAAGATCAGTTCTTCCTTACCCCACAGTAATCAGCTGCCAATATTCTTCAGCTAAGATTGGGTTCTGTTTCCCATTTCTGCTGTTCCATGATGGGCTTTTGTGTGATTGAGCTTGCATGGGTGTTGTGTATCCTGGCACCATTGTTGTAGGTTCATATGAGCAGGGTCTCAGAAGCTTGTAGGATTCTGTTTCTATATGGTCTTGCACCACCTCTATGGCTCTTACAGTCTTTCTGCCCCACCTTACAAAATGTTCCCCAAGCCCTGGGTGAGTGAAGCTGAAAATAAGACACCTCTCCATGGAACTACACTATGAAGACTCCTAATATCTACAGTTTGGTCATTCATCACCTTTTGAGTTCCTGGCCCCCTGTTGCATGTGGGAGCTTCCTTAATGAGAGTTAAGGAATTAATTAGTGTCCACTTGGCCCCTTGTTCTCTGTTGCATGAGCCTTAGATGAAGTTGGATTGTAGATGTGTTATTAGCCACTTTATACTAAGACTAATCTTTTCAGTGGGGTCATAAACATGGTGGTTAGAGTGCCAAGAATGAGTCTATGTATTACAATTGTGTTTTCCCTTCACTGAGACTAATCAGGCTCTAAATGTTGCTAACATAACTTGCAATATCAACCAAACTAAACCCCCAGTGAGCTTTAATATCACAGAGAAATTTAGACTTGGCTTTGGTTCTTCCTGTTTAGTATGGGTTTTCTTTCATCGTATTCATGGGCTTATTAAATACCTCCTCTGAAATAACCTGGTCCCAGTACATGAGAACCAGCTTCAAGGTCATAGGAGACTGAAAAAAGACAGGGAAACATCCAGTGTTTCACCGAGCACAATTACTTGGGAAGACTTCCTAACCAGTAATCCCAAGAGCATCTCCATTATCTGGGTCAAAAAGAACAGTGTATAAATATTGGTGAAGATAAAAGGGATAAATTTTAATGTACCTGATTTATCATATCAGAGTCAGACATAATCCTAACACTAGGGGTTGCTTAGAAAGCTCCAAATATAATGGCTGTATCAATCCATAGAACTCTGGGAATATATGTGGCAGGGTTACTCTAGGAAAATCATGGCAATTATGATTCAAGATGTCAGAAAATAAATCGTCATATCCATAAAAATTTTCTACATATATGGCATGAGGTAATAGTTTATGTCTTATTTATTTTTCCTGATTTTAAGTCTATCATTTTTGAGCTATACTTTACTACTTCTGAAAGTGCTAGTCGTTCCCTGTATTAAAGTTTAGAAAATACAATACCAACTGAGAAGTAATCAATGTCAACAGGGATTAACGAGAGTCAGAGAAGAGATAAGTGGATGAATTAGATGGAGAACCAAAAGTACTTTTTTTCTAAATTAAGGTATTTTTCTATGAATCTAATCTTTTTAATTTCATTTTATTGTTTTTGTAATTTTCATTCAATATAATTTGAAGGTGTTTAGATCATCTTCTCAATCTGCATGCCCCCTTTTTGCACACCTACTAAATTTAATGTAATAGTAATAGTAAAGCGTATACAGTCTCATTACTGTTCCCAAATGTACTTTAGTGTGGATCCATCCACTAGAGCCTGGTTAACCTATCAAGAGTCTAGTTCTTGAAAGATATTATCTCTGCCCCTCCCAGTAGCCATCTGTTCTCACAATTTCATTATGTGGAATTGGAGATTCTTCCCCACTACCTCACATCTAGAATTTTTCTGGTTTGAGACTGCATAGGATTTATGCATGCTCTCATCATTGCTGTGAGTTCACAAGACTGACTGACCAGCTGCCTGGACAGCTCTGTTTCTTGTAATCATCCACTACCTCTGGCTCTTAGAACTTATTTGTTCCATCTTCCACAATGTTCCCTAAGCCCTGGGAGTCAGAAGTTTGATAAAGGTGCCATATTCATGGATAAGCACTCTGGGGTCTCCTGCATGTTTGCCAGTTGTGGTTTTCTCTGTTAATCATGATCTGTTGCATAAGAAAAGTTCTCTGGTAAGGGATATAACAATAAGACAAAGAGTCTGTTTAATACGAGAACTATGTAGTAGAAAACTAATGTTAGGTTCTCTGCTGTGGTGGTTTGAGTGAGAATGTCCCCCACAGGCTTCAAGTATTCAGATATTTTGTCCTCAGTTGGTGGCGCTGTTTTGGGAGATCTTAGAACGTGTGGCCATGCTGGAAGAAGTACGTCACTGGGAGTGGGCTTAGTGAGTTCAACAAGCCTTGCAGTCTCCAGTGTCTCTCTCTCTCTTTCTGCTTCCTGTGCTCATTGGAAGATGTGAGTCTCAACTTTCTGCTCCAGTCCCTGCCACCAAGCCTCCCACCACAATGGACTCTAATTAAATGAAACTGTTGATCATAAGCTCAAATAACTTTTCCTTTTATAAATTCCCTTGGTCAAGGTGGTTTTATCACAGCAACAGAAAAGTGACGAATGCATCTGCTATATTCTATGACCTGTCTTGCCTCAGATTCCTAACCCTGGTATCTACGGGTGGTATTGGTTCCATCCTAGAAAGTGGAATTTAAATCAAATTAAAGAATGGTTGGTTAATCCCATAATATCTGTGCTACTATTGAATGAGTGGGAATATGTTGCCAGGCCAATATTTTTCATGTGTCATTCACAGAATTTACAGCTGGATAAGGTTGACGATTATTTTTTTTATAAGCACTATGAACACTAGACAGTAGATATGAGGTTATACAGTCAGTACCAACTTGAGTCCTCTTTGTTAGTTCTACAGCTCATGTATTTAACATCTTCAGTAATAGGGCCTTACCATCCAGTTCTGGTATGTGACAAATATCAGGGGCAATAGCAAGAATTTTTGAGGGTCTATGGGGCCCCTGGTCAACAGCTTCTAGAAAAGGAATCCATTCCTGGCATTGAAGTTTTTTTTTTCATTTCCCTATGATGTCTAGAAAGGATAATGTTCCCCTGTTATAGTACAACACATTTTATTATCTTTTGTATATACTTTAAAAAGCTTCTATAATGATAAGTTTCCACACAACTTTTTCCTTTTTTGAAAAATTCCCATTTTTAATTTAAAAGGTTTTATTGAATGTGTTTCAAAATCAAACAAGATTAAAACTATTAACTCACAGTTGTTATTTAAGCTAATTTAGTTTTCTAAAATTTCCTTAAACATTACATTATCAAGTATCGGACTATAGTTCCTTAAAATCCTTTAGTGTTACTTAACCTTCCCCATACTCCCTCCTCTACCATACCCTCCCATTACCCACCCAATTTAACCCTTCTTAGTCTAATGTCCCCTTTCCCCCCTTCATATCACTGCATTCTACCACCTTTGCCAGAAAGCCTCTCTCCACCCATGGTCTTTTGGTAGTTTATGATGCTTCTGAATTTTCAAATTGACACATGAATATCTAATATTTCAAAGGCAGCATCCAGGTATGAGAGGAATGTGATCCTTGTCTTTCTGAGTCTGAGTTATCTCATTTAATATGATTATTTCCAGTTCCATCCATGTACCTGCTGAATAACATATTTAAGAACTGAAAAAGATACCATTTTGCATATATGCTACACTTTCTTTTTTTAATTAAAGTTGATTTTTATTGAGCACATTTTATACAATTCCTAATCAAATTTACACTCATTCCCCCATGTATGCCCGCCCTCAGCCCCCCCCCCGCCAGAGCCCATGGATTCTGCCATGCATGTTAAGTCCTGTCTTGCATCGTTTTCTCAGTCTTTTTTTTTTCCTTTGGATGCAGAAGTTTTACAATCAGTTTACAATGTAAACTATATATTATTGTGATATTTAAATAAGTCAGGGATTATATGAAATTATTCTATAAAGTTATCAATACTTTTTAAATTTTTATATTATTCCAAAATATGCATATATACATTTCACACAAAAGTCAAAATTAAAAATTCTGTAATTAAACTGCAGGTTGATTCCTAAACACATTTAGAGATTCACATTTTAACAGTAAATTTGCATGCAGGTATAAAGTCATGTAACTATACATTCTTTTTTTAGAATATGATTACATCTCCTCCATCTATATATGGTAAATACAATGAGTATAAGTGGTAAGTCAATTCTAGAGCCTATTTATAGATTCACATTGTAATAGCACAGTTGCTTTCAGGTACAATGAAATATAATAATGAAGTTACTCAGTTTGCATACCAACTGGGGATTTGGTGTTAGCATCCACATATGAGGAAAACATTTGCCTTTTTTTTTCTGGGACACTGTTACTTCACTTAGTATAATTGCTTCAAGTTCCATCCATTTACCAGCAAAGCTCATGATGCCATATTTCTTTATTGCTGCATAGAACTCCATTGTGTAGATGTAGACTGGCTCACATTTTTTTGTGAGCCAGTCATCAGTTGAGGGGCATTTTGGTTTGTTCCAGCTCTTTGCTATTGTGAAGAGAGCTGCAATAAACATAGCTGTGCATGTATCTTTACAGTAGGATGCTTCTTGTGGGTATATACCCAAGACTGGTATAGCTGGGTCAGGTGGTAGGCTCATTTTGAGCTTTTTAAGTGATCTCCACACTGCTTTCCACAGTGGTTGTAGCAGTTTACATTCCCACCAGCAGTGCATGAGTGATCCCCTTTCCCCACAGCCTCACCAGCTATTCAGGGTCTTTTGCTTTTCCATACGAATTTAAGGATTTTTTTTCCTAAGTCTGTGAAACAGCTCATGGGGATTTTGATTGGGATTGCATTGAATCTGTATATTAATGCTTCCAACTTTTCTCCATTTAGGATGATGTTGGCTGTGGGTTTTTTGTCTTTTGTTTTCTTGATCTTGGCTAGTCTTATCGGAGTGAGATGATACCATAGTGTGGTTTTAATTTGCATTTCCTTAATTATTAAGGATGTTGAACACATTTTAAGATGTTTCTCAGCCATCTTTACTTCCTTACTGGTGAAGTCTCTGTTCAGCTCTTTACTCCATTTTTGAGTGGGTTATTTGTTTGCTTCTTTGTTTTTTTAAGTAGTTTATATATTCTGGATGTTAATGATTTGTCAGATGTATCAGTGGTGAAGGTTTACTCCCACTCTGTGCGTTTTCTCTTCACTTCCTTGATTGGTTCTTTTGCCGTACAAAAGCTTTTGATTTTGATGAGGTCCCACTTGTCAACTGTTGTCCCTATTTCCTGTGCAGCTGCTGTTTGATTTAGAAAGTCTTTTCCTACACCTATGTCTTGTAGGTTGCTGCCAACTTTTTCTTCTATCGCCTTCAGAGTTTCAGGTTTCAGGTTGAGATCTTTGATCCACTTGGTGTTGATTTTCGTACAGTGTGAGAGGTAGGGGTTTAATTTTGTTCTTCTACAAATGGTGATCCAGTTTTGCCAACACCATCTGTTGAAGATGCTATCTTTCCTCCATTGAGCTTTTTTGGCCCTTTTGTCAAATATGAGGTGGGTGAAGTTATGAGCTCAAGTTTGGACCTTCAATTTTGTTCCATTGGTCAACGCTTCTGTTTTTATTGCCAGTACCAGGCTGTCTTTATGACTATAGCCCTGTAATATAGGTTGAAGTCTGGTGATGTAATCCCCCCAGTATTGCACTTTTCACTCAGGGTTGCCTTAGCTATTCAGGGTCTTTTGTTTTTCCATATGAATTTAAAGATTTTTTTTCCCTAAGTCTGTGAAAAAGCTCATGGGGATTTTGATTGCGATTGCATTGAATATGCATATTAATTTGGGTAGAATGGACATTTTTACTCTATCAATTTTTCTAATCTGTGAGCATGGGAGGTCTTTCCAATTTTTGATATCATTTTCAATCTCCTTCAGGGTTTTAAAATTTTTGTTGTAGAGGTTTTTGGTGTCTTTGGTTAGGTTTATTCCTAGGTATTTTTTTTTTGAGGCTATTGTGATTGGGAAGGTCTCGTTATATCCATTCTCCAGTTGCTTATTGTTGGTGTAAAGTAAGGCTACTTATTTTTCTCGCTTTATTTTGTATCCCACCACTTTACTGAAACTTTTGATTGTTTCTAAGAGTTTTCTGTGCAGTTTTTAGCATCCCTTAGGTAAGCTATCATATCATCTGCAAAAAGGGATAGTTTTACTTCCTCTTTTCAAATTAGTACTCCTTTAATTTCACTTTTTTCTCGCCTAATTGCCTTAGCAAGCATTTCAAGCACTATATTGAAGATGAGTGGCGATAGTGAACAGCCTTGTCCTGTTCCTGCCTTTAAGGGGAATGCTTCCGACTTTTCTCCATTTAGGATGATGCTTGCTGTGGGTTTCTTGTATATGGTTTTGATTACATTGAGGAATGATCCCTCTAGTCCAATTCACTCTAGGACTTTAAGCATGAAGGGATGCTGGATTGGGTCAAAAGCTTTTTCTATATCAATTGAGATGAATGCATGGTTTTTGTCTTTAAGTTCATTTATGTGTTTTATGATATTTATTGATTTATGTATGCTGAACTATCCCTGCATCTCTGGTATGAATCCAACCTGGTCACGATGTGGGTCTGTATGCGATTTGCAAGTATTTTGTTGAGAATTTTTGCAACTGTGTTCATCAATGATATGGGTCTATATTTTTCTTTCTTGTTTGTGTCTTTGCCTGGTTTTGGTGTTAGAGTGATGCTGGCTTCGTAGAAGGAATTTGGAATATTTCCCTCTGTCTGTATCCGTCTGAAAAGTTTGAGTAGTAATGGTTGTAAGAACTCTTTAAATGTTTTATAGAATTCTGCTGTGAAGCCATCTGGGCCTGGGCTTCTTTTAGTTGGGAAGCTTTTTATTACATCTTCAATTTCCTCAAATGTTATGGGTCTGTTTAAGCTGTCAATCCTTTCTTGGTTAAGCTTTGGTGAATCCCAGGATTTCAGATATTCATCCATTTCTCTTGGGTTTTCAAATTTAGTAGAGTAAAGGTTTTTGAAGTATTCTCACATGATTGTCTGGATCTTTTCTTTATCTGTTGGGATGTTTCCCCTTTCATCACAAATGCTATCGATTTGGAGTTGCTCTTTCTTTCTTTTGGTTAACTGGGCTAGAGGTCTGTCTATTTTGTTTATCTTTTCAAAGAACCAGCTTTTGGATTCATTGATTTTTTTTTTATTGTTTTCTTTGTTTCTATTTCATTGATTTGGGCTCTGATTTTTTTTTTTTTATTTCTTCCTGTCTGTTGTATTTAGGGTTCATTTGTTGTTGCCTCTCAGGTGTTTTTAGATACAATGTTTGTTGATTTATTTTTTATTTTTCTGTTTTTTTTTTTTTAATGTGGGCACTTAGGGATATAAATTTCCCTCTTAGGACTGACTTTACTGTATCCCACAGGTTTTGTTGTGTTGTATTGTCATTTTCGTTTAGTTCCAGGAATGCTTTTATTTCTTTATTTCTTCCTTGACCCATTCATTATTCAGGAGTGTGCTGTTTAGTCTCCATGTGTTCTTATAGTTAATAGGGCTTACCCCGGTGTTAATATTGAACTTTATTGCACTGTGGTCTGATAGAATGCATGGAATAATTTCAATCTTTTTGTATTTGTTGAGGTTTCTTTTGTGTCCCAGTATGTGGTCAGTTTTGGAGAATGTTCCATGGGGTGCTGAGTAGAAAATATATTCTCTGGTGTTTGCATGGAATATTCTGTAGATATCTGTGAGGTCCATTTGGTGTATTGTGTTGTTCAGTTCTGATGTCTCTCTGTTTATTTTTTTGTCCAGTTGACCTATCCAGGTGGCTCAGCGGGCTATTGAAGTCCCCCACTATTAGTGTACAGGGATTAATCTGTGTCTTGAGGTCTTGAAGCTTGTGTTTATAAAGTTCGGTGCACCAGAGTTTGGTGCATAAATATTTAAGATTGTGAAATCTTCTTGGATAATTGTTCCATTGATAAGGATATAATGGCCCTCTTTGTCTTTTCTGATTAACTTTACTCTGAGGTCTATTTTGTATGATATTAGAATAGCCACTCCTGCTTGCTTTTTGGTACCATTTGCTTGGAATATTTTTTTTTCCATCCTTTCACTCTAAGGTGCTGTCTGTCCTTGAGGGTGAGATGGGTTTCTTGGAGGCAACATATAGATTGATTCTGTTTCCTAATCCATTCTCCTAGTCTATCTCTTTTGATTGGGGAGTTTAGACCATTAATATTTAAGGTTATTATTGAGAGATGTGTGTTCTTTCCTTTCAACTTATTTTTTGTTTGCATTCTTGGTCTAGGTATTTATTTACTCTGTTATGCTTTTGGTAACTTCTCTCTTGGGTTGTTTAAGGATAGTTGCTCCTTTCCTCTGTTCTTTCAATTGCATTGAGTATTTTCTGAAGTGTTGGTTTTTTTGACATGTGTTCTTTCATTTTGTTTATGTCCTGAAAGATTTTTCTTTCTCCTTCAACTATGATTGACATTTTTCTGGGTATAGTAATCTGGGTTGGCATCTAAAGTCATTTAGTACTGGAAATACGTTGGTCCATGATCTTCTAGCTTTCCTGGTTTGCACTGAGAAGTCAGGTGTGATTCTGATGGGTTTACCCTTATATGTAACTTGTTTTTCCCTTGTTGCTTTCAGTATTTTTTCCTTGTTTTGAGCATCTAGTGTTTTAACTATGATATGACATGGGGAACTTCTTTTCTGGTCTTGTTTATTTGTTGTTCTATGTGCTTTCTTGTATTTGAATGGGTTTGTCTTTTTTCAGTTTGTGGAAGTTTTCTTCTATTCTGTTGAAGATCTGTTCAATAACATTCTCTTGGGTTTCTTCTCCTTCCTCTATCCCTATGATGTGGAGGTTTGGTCTTTTGATGGTGTCCCACATTTCCTGGTTGTTCCACACTCGTGTTTTTAAATTTTTCATAATCTTTATTTGAGGTTTCTAGCTGCACTGTGTTATCCTGTAGGTCTAATATTCATTTTTCTGCTTCTTCCATTCTGCTTCTAAGGCTTTTTTCTTTCCTGCTGATTGGATGAATGTTCAATTTCCTTTTTATTTCATCCTGTGATTTCTTCAGTATTTCCACATCCCTTTGGAGCTTTGCTAGTCAGTTTCTTTTTCCCTTTCAGCCTGAGATCTTTTCAATGTTTTCATTTCCTTCCAGATTTTGTCATTCTCCCTCTAGTTCTTTTCCGAGTTTGTATTTGTCTTCCTCTAGTTCTTTTCTGAGTTTATCTATCTCTCATTTTAATTCTTTCTGGAGTTTATCATTCTTTCCTTCTAGTTCCTTCATGAGTTTTTCATTCTCTCCCTTTAGTTCTATGATTTGTTTCTTTTTTTTTTTCCGTATATGTATGAATGTCTGTCTGCATGCAGGTTTGTGCACCTTTGTCATGCAATGCCACAGAATTCACAAGAGGGTGTCGGATTCCCCTGGAACTGGAGTTAAAGACAGTTCTCAGCCACCATGTGGGCGCTGGGGATCGAAGCCAGTTCCTGGGCAAGAGCAGTCAGTGCTCTTAACTGCTAGGCCATCTCTCCAGCCCTCTGATTTGTTCTTTATAGTTTTTGATTAGTTTACAATTGTTCTTCTAAGGTCAGTATCTTGGTTCCCTTCCAGGGAGATCTCCTTGTTGGGATCTTCTACGGGAGTGGTTGAGGTCGTTGGGGATTTATTTTGAGCTTTTACCATATTTTTGTTTTTCCATTGTGTTTTTGGCATGCGTATTTTGTTATTGGTGTTTTTCCCCCTTTGTTTATTTGTTTGCCTTCTGTTGCTAATCTCAAATGTTAATATGGGGGATTGGTTGGTCACTCAGTTTACTTCCTGTTGTTTTCTTCCTCAGTTTTGGCTATGCAGCCTCAAATCGCTGACACTGCTGTATCCTCCCAACAGCTTTAAACCTCAGCACCAGCAGTTTACACTTTCCTCCTCAGTATCAGTAGCTTGAGAGGGGGGGTGAATCCTTTTGCCTGCACACTGGTCCCCACCTGGACAGCTGAGCACAGATAGTACGTGCCCCTGGCTGACCTTCTATCCATGTACTCAGTTCCTCTCTATGGTCCTAGAGTTGGATGGTGCCTGCCAATGTGGGCTGCCAGCCGACCGCCTGCACAGCACAGACCTGCCTTGGTGGCTGGGCATAGATAATGTGCGCCCCTGGCTGACATTCTATCCATGCATGCAGTTCCTTTCTATGGTCCTAGCTTTGGATGGCACCTGCAGAGGGGGGCCACCAGTCGACCACCTGCACAGCACAGACCAGTCTTGGAGGCTGGGAACAGATAGTGTGAGTCCCTGGCTAACCTTCTATTCATACACATAGTTCCTCTCTATGGTCCTAGCATTGGACGGCACCTGCCAAAGTGGGCCACCAGTGGATGGCCTGCACAGCACAGACCTGCCTTGGAGGCTGGGCACAGATAGTGCGTGCCCTTGGCTGACCTTCTATCCACTGATACACTTTATTTATCCATTCATCAGTTTATAGAACATCTAGTTATCTTTTTTTTTGTTTTTTTTTTTTTTTGTCCATTTGCTGGCTATAATGAAAAAGGTAGCAATGAACATGAATGAACAAGTATTTCTGTAGTTGTGCATAGAGTCTTTGGGAATATGCCCATGAGTGGTATGACTGGGTTATATGGTAGATCAATTTTGAGCTTTTTGAGGAATCTTCACACTGATCTCCACAGTGGTTGCATCAACTTGCACTACCACCAGCAGTGGATAAAAGTTACCCTTTGTCCAGATCCATGCCAGCATTTGTTTTTGGTTTTTGTTTTCTGGGGCGGGGGGGGGTTACCATTCTGAGAGGTGAAAGATAAAATTTAAAAGTGGTTTTGATCTGCATTCCCCTGGATACTAAAGATGTTGAACATTTTAAAGAGTATTTTCATCTATTTTTGTTTCATCTTCAGAGAACTCACTGTTCAGTTCCTTGCCCCAATTTTAATTGGATTGTTTGCTTGCTTATTTGATGCTTAGTTTTAAAAATATTTTATTATTTTTATTTAATGTATATTGGTGTATTGTTTGCATGTAGGTTTGTGCACCGGTGTCATGCAATACCCACAGAGGTCAGAAGCGAGCATTGGAATCCCTGGAACTGAATTTACAGATGGTTGGTAGCTGCCATATAAGTGCTGGGAATCACACTTGGTCCTCTGCCATAGCAGTCAGTACTATTAACCACAGAGCCACCTCTCCTACCCCTTAATGTTTAGTTATTTAAGTTTACTATCTGTCAGACGCATAGCTGGTAAAGTTTTTTCTCATTCTATAGGTTGTCTTTTGACTCAAATCATGGTGTCCTTTGATGTACTGAAGCCTTTCAGTTTCATGTTGTCCCATTTGTCAATTGTTGGACCTAATGCTTACACTATAGGAGTCTTGCTCAGAAAGACCTTTCCTGTGCATTTAAATTCCAATGTATTCCCTGTTTTCTCCTCTATGTGATTCAGGGTTTCAGGTTTTATTTTAGGGTCCTTAATACATTTGGGTTGAATTTTGGGCAGGGTGAATGATAAGGATTTAGTTTCATTCTTTTACATGCCTATGTCAGGAAATTTTAACATATCAATCCATTTCCAACAAAAATTTATAATGTTCAATTTAATATTCCAAAATAGAATTCATAGATAACATGTCCTCCATATCATGATACCATATCTAATATACAGGAGAACAGGACGGTATTTAAAATAGTGTAAAGATATTTCAGTATGTAAACACTTTGATATGACTACTTGAAGATGAAAGGAAGGTATCAAATGTATGGAGTTAATCTGTCAGCTAGAAATGCATATGGGTTTGGAAATATTGCAATATTTTAAATACTAGAAATGCTATATAGTTGATAATGGAATGAAGTGATATAATTAAAATAAAGAGGGCCTGGAGAGATGGCTCAGTGGTTAAGAGCACTGGCTGCTCTTTCAGAGGACCCAGGTTTGATACCCAGCACCCACAAGGCAGCTAACAACTGTCTGTAACTCCAGTTCCAGGGGAACTCTACAGTCATTGCACAAAACAGGGACACTTACATTTATGATATCAAAACACACATATCTATATAAATAATACATAAAATACTTTTAGTTCAAAAATAAAATACTAAAAGAAGCTGGGCATGGTAGCACATGCCTTTAATTTTAGCAATTGAGACACGAGTTGAGAGGTAAGTTTGAGGCCAGCCCGGTCTATATAGAAAGATCCAGGCCAGAGAGAGCTACATAGTGAGCTTGTCTCAAAAAAATTACTAAAAGAAAAGAAGCTAGAAACTAATAATTCTACATTCATTGAAAACCTCTCTCAAAAATGAAAAAGATAAAGGCATATTTAGATAAAAGCTAAGAGAATTTGTTGCTAAAAACTGTTATATAAGTTATTCATGCAAAAAGAATATGATTCTAGTTCTGAGAAAAAATGTTATGGGGATTTTAACTGAGATTAAATTGAATCTACATACTGCTTTGTATAGGATGGTCATTTTTACTATATTAATTCTTCTAATCCATGAGCATGGGAGGTCCTTCCATCTTCCGATGTCTTATTCAATCTCCTTCTTCAAGGGTTTAAAATTTTTATTGTAAGAAACTTTAGTGTCATTAGTCAGGTTCATTCTGAGATATTTTTTGAGGCTGTTGTGAATGGGATGGTCTCCCTGTATTCCTTTTCCAATTGCTTGATGCTGGCATAAAGGCTACTGATCTTTCTAGATTAATTTTATAACCTGCAACTTTACTGAAACTGTTAATAGTTTATATTTTTCTGGTGGAATTTTTGGCATCCTTTAGGTAAGCTCTCATGCCATCTACTAAAAGGGATAGTTTGATCGACTTTTCCAATTAGTACTCCTTTGATTTCCTTTTCTTGTCTTATTGCTCTAGCAAGCATTTCCAGCACTACGTTGAAAAGGAGTTGGCAGCCTTGTGGGTTCCTGGCTTCAAGGGGAATGTTTCTAGTTTTCCCTCATGTAGAATGATGTAGGCTGTGGGTTTGTTGTATATATTTTCAATTAACTAAAGACCCCAGATATCCAAAATAACCCTGAGCAAAAAGAGCAATGCAAAGGGGATTACCATACCAGAATTCAAACTATATTACAGGGCTATAGTCAGTAAAACAGCCTGGTACTGGCACAAAAACAGACTCATAGATCAATGGAACAAAACTGAATATCCAGACTTGAGCACATACAATTTCGGCCACCTCATATTTGCCAAGACACAGTGGAGGAAAGACAGTATCTTCAGCAAATGGTGCTGAAAACTGGAGCATCACTTGTAGAAGAAAAAACTAACCCCCTACCTTTCACCATGTACAAAACTCAACTCCAAATGGATCAAAGGTCTCAATGTGAAACTTGAAACTCTGAAAATGATAGAAGAAAACATCAGCAGTAATCTACAAGATGCAAGGGTAAACAAAGACTCTAAATCAAACAGCAGCTGCACAGGAAATAAGATCAAAACTGGACAAGTGTGGCCTCATTATACTAAAATGCTTCTTTACAGTGAAAGAAAAATAATTCAAAGAAGTGAAGAGAAAACCCACAGAGTTGGAGGAAAATCTTCATCAGGGACACATATGACAGAAGTCTAATATCCAGATTGTATAAATTACTCTAAAAGGAAAGGAGCAAGAGAAGAAATGACTCAATCAGAAGACGGAGTAAAGAGCTGAACAGAGACTTCACAAATGAAGAAGTGAAAATGGCTGAAAAAAGTGTTCAACATCACTAGTAATTAAGGAAATGCAAATTAAAACCACTTTAAGATTTCATCCTACCCCAGTAAGACTTGCTATGATCAAGAAAACAAATGATACCAAATTCTGCAGAGGTTGTAGGGAAAGGGGAACCCTCATTCCCTGCTGATGGGAACGCAACTCATGCAATCCCTATGGAAAACAGTGTGGTGAATTCTTAAGAGGCTCAAAATGAACCTAAAACTTGACCTAGTCATACCACTTCTTTGCATATCCTATTGCACAATTATGTTTATTGCAGTTCTCTTCATAATCATGAAGAGCTGGAACGAAAGCAAGTGTCCTTCAACTGATGAGTGGATAATGAAAATGTGGTACATCTACACAATGAAGTTCTATGCAGTAGTAAAGAAAGATTACATTATGAAATTTGTAGTTAAATGGGTGGAACTAGAAGCTGTTATGCTAAGTGAAGTAACACTGTCCCAGAAAGATGAATGGCATATGGTGTCCCTCATTCGTGAGTCCTAGCTCCAAATCCTTATATGTAAGTCATGCCTAATGCTACTATAGATATAACTTGGAGCTTATGTCTCCTTTTTCCCAAGTTCTAGGATTTATGAGAAAGAATCAATCTCTTCTTTGGAAGTACATTAAAACATATATCAACTTGCTATGTAACATGGGAATGTAAAGATATATTTCTTTCTGCCTGCATGGAAAATTACTGTTAAATTGTGAATGCCAAACATGTTTTAGAATTAACCTATAGCTTATTTTCAGAATCTGTAATTTTGTTATACATGTGGAGTGTATATATGTGTAATTTGGAGTAAAATAAAATTAAAGAGAATAACAACACCACCAAGAACAAAAATAAATAAAAAGCAGTATAATAACTAAACTGAACTGTTATACTGAAAAACTAAAAATATGCAATTATATCTTTAAAACATAAATTTCAAATTCTATGTCTTCTATAATTCTGAACATTGACTACTGGCAAAACTAGACTATCATGCTTTAAAAATAACGTGGAATTTGTCAATGCTACTATAATGTGAGTTTGCCATTTACTTTATTTCAAAATTCTCCAACCCACGTAAATACTTTCAATGTAACCATGTAACTTCTTAAGGAAAGTGATGTTAATAAAATCTTTGAAAAATAAAGTAAAATAAAATAATGGAGAGAAAAAAGAAAAAAAGAATATGATTCCAGGTAGCTTTTGAATATATGCAAAGAAATTTTGAGGGTGGACACTCTCCTGGGCTGCTGCTAGGGGGTCGCATCTCTGAGGCCTCCTGGGTGGGACCACCCTTTGCCTTTGGAGCCAGGACCAGAGGGTCGGTGGGTTTGGGTCGATACCTCTGTACCTTTGTGCTGGCTGGCCAGAAGTCACTCAGGCAGGTACTTTTGGGGGTGGACTATCTCCTGGGCCGCTGCTAGGGGGTTGCTTCTCTGAGGTCTTCTGGGCAGAACTGCCCTTCGCCTTTGGAGCCCGGACGAGAGGGTCGGCGGGTTTGGGTCGGTGCCTCTGCACCTTCATGTGGGCTGGCCGGAAGTAACTCAGGCAGGTAATTTTAGGGGTGGACTCTCTCCTGGGCTGCTGCTAGGGGGTTGCATCTCTGAGGCCTTCTGGGCGGGACCGCCCTTCGGCTCCTCCCCCCCCAACACCACCAGAAATTGGTGAGAATCCAAGTGGATTTTTTTGGAGAACCTTCAGAACAAGAAGAGAAGAGTGCTTTGGCTTCCAATATCCAATATATAAACAAAATTGAAACTCTGAAACCTAGACAAGTCAATATTCCATAAAGAAGGAGGAGGAAAAGAAAACAAAAAGCATCTGAAGGAGGAAAGCAAAACCATCCACTAACATAGTGAAAAAGTATTTGTGATCTGAACCACAAAAGGGAAGCCCATATGCCAGGGACATGATGAAGGGACAACATGGGAAAGGCACAGGATAATCCCTCACCAGGCTCTACCAAACCTGTAGGAGATAGCTACAATGGGAACCCCTTGGAGGAGACCCAAGGAACAGATCTTAGAAGAATAATTGCAGACCTATGCAGAGAAATTAAAGAAAATAAAGAAGAATTCAGAGAACTAAAGAGAGAGAATGAAAAACTCAAAAAGGACCTAGAAGGATACAATGACAAACATTGGAAAGAACTAAAGGAACAGATTGATAAACTCCAGAAAGAACTAGAGGGAGAAAAAAAAAACTCTGAAAGGAAGTAGAAACACTGAAAAGGAAGCCAACCAACGAAGTAAGGAGCACCAAGAAGAGATTGAGAAGCTCAAAAGGAAATGGAAATACGAAAGAAAACACAGGATGAAACGAAAAAGGAATTAGAATACTCATCCAATCAAGAAGAAAGGAAAAGGAAAAAAACCTCAAAAGTAGAATGGAGGAAGCAGAACAAAGAATATCAGATATGGAAGATAACACAGAGCAATTAAAAAGCTCAAATAAAGATTATGAAAAATTTAAAAATGCACAAAAGTGGAATAACCAGGAAATATGGGACACTGTGAAAAGATCAAACCTCCACATCATAGGAATAGAGGAAGGAGAATTTCAAGAGAATAGTATTGATCAGATCTTCAACAGAATAATAGATGAAAATTTCCCCAAACTAAAAACAGACAAACCCATACAAATACAAGAAGCACATAAGACCCAAAATAGACAAGATCAGAAAAGAAACACCCCACGCCATATCATAGTTAAAATGCTAGATGCCCAAAACAAAGACAAAATTCTGAGGGCCACAAAAGAAAAACAAGTCACATACAAAGGGAAACCCATCAGAATTACAACTGACTTCTCGCCTCAAACCATGAAAGCAAGAAGAACATGGAGCAAAGCATTCCCTGTGTTAAGGGACTATGGATGCCAACCCAGAATACTTTACCCAGCAAAAATGTCGACTATACTTGAAGGAGAGAGAAAAATCTTCCATGACATAAACAAGATGATGGAATACATGTCTGGAAAACCAACTCTTCATAAAATACTTGAAGCAATTCAAAGGGCAGAAGAGAGGAGCAACAATCCTCAAACACCTAGGAAAAGAAACTAATAAAACATAACCATAGGAGCAAAATCAGAGGCTAGAAGCCCAAATGGATAATAAAATGAAAGGAAGCAACATCCATCTTTCAATTATAACCTTAAATATTAATGGGCTAAACTCCCCAATCAAAAGGCATAGACTGGGAGAATGGATTAGGAAACAAAACCCATCTATATGCTGTCTACAAGAAAACCATCTCAATTTCAAGGATAGGCACCAACTTAAGGTGAAGGGATGGAAGAAAGTATTCCAAGCAAATGGTACCAAAAAGAAAGTGGGTGTGGCTAAGAGATCAAAAGAGACAAAGAGGGCCATTACATCTTTATTAAAGGAACAATTGACGATGAAGATCTCACAATCATGAATATATATGCACCAAACAATGGTGCACCAAACTTTATAAAGACAATTCTTCAGGATCTCAAGGCACAGATTAACCCCACCACACTAATAGTAGGGGACTTCAATACCCTATTAAATCCCCTAGACAGATCAACAGGACAATGGATAAACAGAGAGATATCTGAACTAAATGACACAATACACCAAATGGACCTCACAGACATCTATCAAATATTTCATCCAAACACCAGAGAATACACTTTCTACTCAGCACTTCGTGGAACATTCTCCAAAACAGACCACATACTGGGACACAGGAAAAAACTCAACAAATATAAAAAGATTGAAATAATCTCATGCATTCTAACAGAACACAGTGCAATAAAACTCAATATCAACACCAGGATAAACCCTACAACCTACGAGAACACATGGAGACTAAAAAATACTCTCCTGAATAATGAATGGGTCAAGGAAGAAATAAAGAAAGAAATAAAAACATTCAATGATAAAACAACACAGCAAAATCTATGGAACACTTTAAAAGCAGTCCTGAGTGGGAAGCTTATAACTCTAAGTGCCTACATTAAAAAACAGAAAGAGCACAAGTGAATGATCTAACACTGCAGCTAAAAACAGTTGAGAGAAAACAACAAATGAACCCTAAACGGAGCAGACAAGAAGAAATAACAAAAATCAGAGCAGAGATAAATGAAATAGAAACAAAGAAAACCATACAAAAAAATCAATGAATCCAAAAGTTGGTTCGTTAAGAGAATAAACAAGATAGACAGACCTCTAGCCCAGTTAACCAAAAGAAAGAGGGCACAACTCCAAATCAATAGAATCTGTGATGAAAGGGGAAATATCACAACAGACAAGGAAAAGATCCAGACAATCATATGGGAATTCTTCAAAAACTTATACTCTACTAAGTTTGAAAACCTAGAAGAAATGGATGAATCTCTGAAATCCTGGGAATCACCAATGCTCAACCAAGAAGAGATCGACAGCCTAAATAATCCAATAATACAGGAAGGAATTGAAGATGTAATAAGTAGCCTCCTGTGCTGGATAGCTTTAGTGTCAACTTAACACACCTGGGTTGAGGGAGCCTCAACTGTGGAATTGGCTCCATTGGATTGGCCTGTGGCCACATCTGTGGAGTATTTTCTTGACGGTTGAGCAGTGTGGGAGGGCCCAGCCCACAATGAGTAGTGCCACCCTGGGCAGGTTGTTGTGTACTGTATAGGAAGGCAGGCTGGGCATGAGCCAGGAGAGCAAGCCAGTGAACTGCATTCCTCCATAGCTTGTGCTTCAGTTCCTGCCTCCAGGTTCCTGCCTTGGGCTCCCCAAGTGATGAACTGTGACCCAGGAGATGTAAGCTGAATAAACCCTTTCCTCCCCAAGTTGGTGTCAGTCAGACTGTTTTGTCACAGCAATGGAAGACAAACTAGAACAGAAATTGGTACCATAAGAGTGGGGCATTGCTGTGACAGACCTGACCTTGGTGTTTTGGGGAAGGATTGTGGAGGTGTTTGGAACTTTGGGCTGGGAAGATCATTGAATGTCTAAAGATTGTTGCTGTGGAGCTTGGAGTAGTTTTGCTGAAGGATTTGTAGAAGATGGAGGCCTGGCTTGTGAAGTTTCTAGTTTTAAAGGGGGAACAGAGATCATCAGGACTGTGTAATCTGTGGGTTCTGGTCAGCTGGGGCTGAAGAATCAGCTGTAAGTAATAAGAGACCAGAAGCTGAAGTGAAATTTTTGTTGTACTGGAACAATTGATGCTGGTTAGCTGGGGCTGAAAAATCAGCTGTAAGTAACAAGAGACCAGCATCAGTGTGGTGAAATCTGGGAATAATTTCTTCAAGGTCAGCACAAACAAACTGTGGTCCAGAAGGGGCCTGAGACTCCATCTCGAGCCAGAAGCAGGACTTAGTAACATGTAAGGGTCTCCTATATGGTTCTGGTGTTGAAATTTGAGGGGGTCACAGAGAACAGCTGAGGCTTGGCACTGTGAGAGGTCAGGAAAGACCATTGGTGGAAGTGCACCTTGGTTGCAGTGGAGACCCCAGGATTGCAGGGGTCATGGAGAGAAGCTGAGGCTTTGCACAAGGAGAGGTCAGAAGAGACCATTGGTGAAGGTGCTGCCTCAGTTTCAGTGGCGACCCCGGCTTTTTGGAGATGCCAAGACCATGGGACGACCACCAAGAGCAGCGGCAGGTGTGGAATGGAGTCAGCCTGGTCCTGGGAGATGAGCTGTGTGTGCCAAGGACATCAGAGTCAGAGAAGGGGAGCTGCCGAAACCCTTTGGGAGCCCAGAAGATCGTGAGTGAATCCCAGATATCCAGCTTTGAGCTACTTTGCTGGACTTAGGTTTTGCTTGAGAGTGCCTGATTCTTCCCTTTGAAATAAGACAGTACTTGTTTTGGAATTTACAGCAGCCCACAGTTAAGATTTTAATAGACTGAACTTTTAAGTGTTTGGACATTTTAAGGACTGTGGGGCTTTTAAGGATGTACTGTCTTAGGTTGTGATTAATGTTAACATCATACTTTGGGGACAAGAACTGGAAAGGTGGTGGTTTAATAGTGATGTGTTTTGTGTGTCAAATTGACAAGGGGTCAATTGTGCTGTATAGCTTTAGTGTCAACTTGACACACCTGGGTCGAGGGAGCCTCAACTGTGGAATTGGATCCATTGGATTGGCCTGTGGCCACATCTGTGGAGTATTGTCTTGATGGTTGAGCAGTGTCGGAGGGCCCAGCCCACAATGAGTAGTGCCACCATGAAGTTTCTGAAGGTGAGCGTTTGGCAGGGGAGACACCCAGAGAACAACTAAAGAGATTCCAAACCATTACACATCTGGTCAACAAAAGGAAAATTTTTCCTTTTTTTTTTTTATTCTTAATAAAATATTCTATTCCAGTTACATAAGAAAGCAAAGTTTGGTAGTTTCATTGAACAACATGATGTTTGTAGTTGGATAATATAATATAAATTGTTTTGTTTGTTTTGGTCTTGCTGAGACAGGGTCTCCCCTGTACCCCAGCCTGTTCCTGGAGCTCACTCTGTAGACCAAGGCTGGCTTTGAAAATCACAAAGAATCTGCCCTGCCTCTGCCTCCACAGTGCTAGATTAAAGGCGTGCACCACACTGGGCTATATTTTGTTTTTTAAGAGCATGGTCACGTCTCAGCTTAAAGACAGGTCTTTGCAGCCATCTGGGTGATGGAAGAATCCCAGGTTCCCCTCTGCAAGAGCAGTTCAGGCTCTTAAAGGCTGAGCCATCTCTCTAGCTCTGAACATGTTTTTTTGTGTTTGTTTTGGTTTTTGTTGTTTGTGGAGTCCGATCTCCCTAGAAAAAAGCCCCAGCTTCCTGGAACTCACTCTGGGACCAGGCCTGGCCTTGAACTCAGAGATCATGGTGCCACTTGCCTCCCTGAGGGCCTTGATTAAGCAGGGACGAGCACTGACCACTCTTCAAGAGGACCTGGGGGTGCCCAGCACCCACATGGCGCTGAAGCTGAGAACCGTCTGTAACAACAATACCAGGAGAACTCCAGATCCAACACCCTCTTCCAGGGGAATCCGAGACAACCCTCTTCTGACCTCCACGGCAATGGCACACGACATGGGCCCAAGACCTGCAAAATGCAGACAGTAACATTTATACACATACACAATTATAAAATTTTTACAAAAAAATGTGAAAAAAAAACCATGCACTACACATGCTTGGCTTAAAGGTGGTGTCTTAGCCATGATGTTGGTGCTTGGGAAATTGGAGACCCCGTCCTCGTGAACAGGCAGTTGGCATTTTATCCACTGAGCGCCAATCTCTCCAGGCCTGACAAATGATTTTGTTTTTAAACTTTTTTTTGTATGTGTATGATGTAAATGTCTGCAATGCACTGAAAATACGACTGCAACACGGCTTGAGAGATGGCTTAGCAATTTAAGAGCACTGACTGCTCTTGCAGAGGACCAGGGTTTGATCCCCAGCACACAACATGGTGAGAGAACATCTAGTACTCCAGTTCAGGGGAATAGGATGCCCTATCTTCGACCATCCCAAGCATTGCAATCACGGGTGCAAACAAACCTGCATGCAAAGAACATTCAATACAACTAAAAAAAATAAAATTAAAATGTTTTTTTAAAAATTAAAAAAAAGATGAACAAGTGCTCTCAACAACTCCCGAAAGATAAGCACATGAGGAAATACATCTATGAATCATCTCAACTGAGTAAGTGGACAGTGGACAGATATTTCAAAATGTTGTATTACATATAACAAATAGATATGATTTTTATTGTTGGTCAATAAATAAAAAGAATTAACTTCAAAAAAAAAAAAAAAAAGAAAAAGAAAGAAAAAACACCAAAACTAGGTTCACACAGGGATAAACTTCAAAGAAAGAAACCTGCTCTCTGTGACAATCACTGGAATAAAGCACAATTACGCTTGTTCTTATAGTAATTGTTCTCATTTAAAAGAGTTGTGCAAGAGTCTCAGCACTTCGGGCACTTGCGCAAAGTTGGCCGCCTGGATTCCATCCCTGAAACCATGAGTAAAAGTGAAAGAAACAAGGTCCCGAGAAGTTGTCGTTTTCCTCCACATGCACACTGTGGCAGGGAAAAATATCAAGTTAATTAACCAGAATAAAAGGGCCAGTCAGATGGAGTCAGAAACATCCCTGCCTACCAAGAATGATGATTTGAGTTCAATTCCCAGACCCACTGGGTGGATTGAGAAAACTGGGTATTCCGAAGCTGTCCATTGAACCTCATATGGGCACTGGTGCCATTTGTTCAGAAAACACTTCCTTCAGTAAAACAATCTTTCAGGGTGGTTAGTGAAACCATTTGGCTTCTGCTTGCAAATAGTGTTTGGCATTTATTTTCTCCCTGAAGGAAAACAGCTAGATGGCCATGCACTGACCCACCCTGTCCACACGAAATATATTGAGAGGCTGGAAAGGACCATCTGCTAGTGTCTTCATGCTGTACAAAACACCGCACCAACATTGGGGGGAGGTTATCACTAACGGTCCAACATCACTAGCCAGGGAGTGCAGGACAGGAGAAGGAGCTGAACACCATGAAATGTTCCGCTGCCCCTGCTAGCCCAGCATACGTACAACACCGCGTGGCCACCATAGGGCCGGCCCACAGCCCAACCCTCAGAAACCAAGTTGCACCATCATGATCTAATTCATTGAAGGCTTCCTACCCGTGTTAATTACCACTAAGCTTCGAAATCTGTTTTTTACATTTTATGATGCTTTGTGTATTTCCTAATCTTTTTCCAATTCAGTTCCAGCATATATCCCTTTCCCTTCCCCCACCCCCACCCCCCATACCAGTAGCAATCGTCTGCTGCACTTCTTCCGCATCTTCTGTTATTTTCATTTTTTTATACAATAAGTGAGCAATGAAGTAGTAGCAAGCATCTCTTCTTGTGAAACCAATTTCCAACAGTTGTCCTAAACCCCACACAGCTCATGTGGTCCACCTATCCAGCGGGGGGGGGCTTGTCTGTTCATCAAGTTGATCAAATAAGTGTCCAGTCTAGTTATTGTTGTAGTTTTACCATTCACCCCAATCACAAGCACCTTTTACATTACACAACGCCCCCATCTTTCCTCGCCAGATTGTTCCTAGGCTGAAAAGGGGCAAAGGTGGATAAAGAACTCACAAGTACTACTTTCTCTGGAGTGTTGTTTTTGTCTTTTTGGTCATTCCTGGTTGTATTTCCTTTCATGGGCTGACAAGATTTTGTCCAGAGACAAACCCTTTCAATCCCCTACTAATGAAGCACAGACAATTAGATATAGTATGTGGTTAAAACAGTACTCATCTGTGTAGGGTAGGTTACTTTGGTATACACACATATGTTTGGTAATGGTTTTAATCCACTGCATTACATTTTTTTCTGTTACAATATGACAGGGTCTTACTGTGCTTCTAACATCTCCTAAACCATGGTAAGCATGTAAGCTGTGGGCCTCAGCCAGTGGGGTTTATTCCTCCAAGGAGAAGGCTAATAGCCAATTTAGATTTGGGATATACTGGATATTGCTGGCCACTGCTCGGCAAAGTTTCAGGGCCGACAGGTGAGATGTAGCGGTGCTGATGGAGGAGTCTTGTATGACCTAAGAGACCTTATTTGCTTTTATGGTTTATTAGTGCCTTTGTACCATCGTCTGGCATTCCAAGACCATCTGTACACTGTGCAAGGTGGTTCATACATCTTTCTCACGTATCTACACAGGTCTTCAACAGCAGGGCTTATCACCTGCTCTCTCTTGCAGGTATCCCAGTTTGGGCAAGGAGCCTTTACCCTTTTGGGGGGCTTGGATCCCCTGGCAAACGAATCTCCCTTGGTAGAAATAACCATTGTGATGTCAGCGCTCTCCTGTATTCTTTTTTGCTTAAGTGCATAGCTAGGAGACTTTAGCTGTATATTTGGTTCGGAACGAGAATACTTTTCACAGTTCTCTGATCTATTAGCCAATTAAAAAGGGAATTTTCAAACTGGGTTTTAAGAGATTACCTCTATAAAAAAACACTGGGCTCCCAATCTAACAATGGAGTACGACCTCATTCTCATCATATTTCTCCTTTGTTCTATGGGGGGGGCAGGTAAGAATAGTCTCATCCGTATAAAACCTTTGGGCACCTCAGAAGGTAAGCTTCGTTAGGACTCATTAAAATAATGTGTTAAAGTTGAATCCACAGGGAGCCTGATGTCTGCCAGCAATCTGAGCTTTTCTTCCCTCAATGCCCAGAGGAGTCAATCCCTTCTGCTGGACTTTCGTACAGCCCCTTCACTGTCAAAGCTGGTATTTTCTTGTCGGCCATTAAGTTGGTGAACTTTGACCTGTTGGAACATAAATCCTTTCCCGTAGTTAGTTTATAAGATTTGAATTGGAAGGTTTTGTGACGAAAAAGTTTTCATATTAACTCTTATCCCCTATTGTTTTTAGGTTTTATTTTTTTGATCCATGAATCTCAAAAAAGCAGATTGTATTCCACATACCTTATCAGGTGGAAGTCAAGGCACGCCGTTTCATCAAATTCACCCACTGCGGTTTGTGGGTGATGTATGTGATTACTTGGGGAAGCAACTTAATTTTTTTTATTAATATTAATTTTATTTATTTCTGTATGTTATGAGTGTACTGCCTGCCTGCAGTCTGATGTCACCCGTGTCTGCAATGGCCGGCGGAGGGTCAGAAGAGGGTCTCGGAT
>VZQC01013712.1:2793804-2809142 GCA_009823505.1 Rhizomys pruinosus
TTTTTAGGAGTTTTTCTGGTGGAGTTCTTAGGCATCCCTTAGGTAGACAATCATATTATCAGCAAAAAGGGATAGCTGACTTCCTCTTTTCACAATTAGAACTCATTTAATTTCCCTTTTCTGTTGCTTATTGCCCTAGTTAAGGGTTTCCATGCACCTATATTGAAAAGGGAGAGTATCAGTGGACAGGGGCAGGGCCTTGGAGTTCCTGCCTTTATAAGGGGAATGCTTCTGTTGTTTTTCCCTATTCAGGATGATATTTGGCTGTGTGGGTTTCCTGTATAATGCTTTGGCTCTACATTGAGAAACGATCCCTCCAGTCCAATTCCCCTCTAGGACTTTAAACATGAAAGGATGGTGGATTTGGTCAAAGGCTTTTCTCTCCAATCAAGTGAGGTATGGTTGTGGTTTCTGTCCTTCATTCATTTATATGTTTGAATGATATTTATTGATTTTCGTATGTTAACCACACCTACATCTCTGGTATGAATCCGACTTGGTCATGGTGGATGAGTTTCCTGATGTGTGTCTGTATGTGATTTGCTAGTATTCCTGTTTAGAATTTTTTTTTTTTTTTTTTTTTTTTTTTTTTTTTTTTTTTTTTTTTTTTCTTTTTGTGTTTTTGCCTGGTTTTTGTATTAGGGTGATGCTGTTTTCATAGAAGGAATCTGGGAATAACGCCCTTCCGTTAGGTATCCTTCTAAACATTTGAGTAATAATGGTTCTGTATGTCTTATTTAAATATTTTAATAGAATTCTGCCATGAAAACATCTGGCCTGGGCACTTTTTGGTTGGGACGGTGTTCTAGTTTGTCTTTCCACTGCTGTGACAAAACATCTGCACATACGCCCAACTTGGGGAGGAAGGGTTTATTCAGCTTACATCTCCTGGTTCACAGGTCATCACTTAGGTAGCCCGAGTGAATGCTGCAGGCGCAGGAGGAAGGAGGGAACTGAAGCCAGGCCATGAGAGAATGATGTTCCACTGGCTTGCTCCTCCTGGCTCATGCCCAGCCCACCTCTTATACGAGTACACAACAACCTGCCCAGCTGAAGTGGCCTGTCAGGCCCTTCATTATGCAGGGATGCTCCTCCTGCATGCTTCCTGGACTCTGTGGTTCTCACAGTCAACCTGGTGAGGATAGGATTTATTCTATGTTACAACTCGCAGGTTCATCACTGAGGGAGACCATGGTAGGAACTCAGGACTGGAACTTGGAGACAGGAGTTGAAGCACAGAACATGGCAGAATACTGCTTACTGGTTTGCTGGCCTGTGCCCAAGCTATTTGCTTTCTTAGTTTTTGTATAAAAATTTTAATTCTTTTTTTTTTTTTTTTGGTCTTTTCAAGACAGGGTCTCCCTGTAGCCCCAACTGTCCTGGAACTTACTCTGTAGACCAGGCTGGCCTTGAACTCACAAAGATTCTCCTGCCTCTACCTCCCAAGTGCTAGGATGGATTAAAGGTGTGCGCCACCACGCCCGGCTCAAAAAGTATATTCTATTGACACATCTAGAAATAGAGAATTTTCTTTCCTTGGTGACAGGGTGGAATGATGGTAAAATGGATCTAGTGAATGCACCTGCTAGAGTTCCAACATTATGCAGGATGCTGACAAGGCAAAACATACCCAAGCGGTTCTTGTCCGGTTTTCCAGTTGTCAGTGGCTTACTTAAATCATTACTGAATTCCCTCAAGACTCCAAAATGTATATCATCTGTACTTGCTGATTTGTATATATTTCACATTTGCTCCCATGCCTACATTTTTTAAATTTTATTTATTTTTCTATGTGAATGAATGTACTGTCTGCATGCAGGTTTGTATACCCGTGTCATGCAATGCCGCGGAGGTCAGAAGAGGTTCTCAGATTCCGCTGGAACTGGAGTTCTCCTGGAATTGGAGTTACAGACGGTTCTTAGCCGCCATGTGGGTGCTGGGGATCAAACCCACGTCCTCTGCAAGAGCAGTCGGTGCTCTTAACCGCTAGGCTATCTCTCCAGCCCCACCCATGCCTACATTTTTATCAATAGCTATTGTTTAGAATTTTTTATTGCTTAAATTTTTTTTGCTCTGCTCCAATTGTTCACAAAGGATGATTTTAAATGCATATGTAGATGCATATATTTAAACATCTGCATATACAAAATGTAGTTGTATATTGTAATTGTGTTTGCATATGGTAAAGGTATAATATTTATAGTAATTTTAGGCAAATTGCTATTTATAGGTCTTATCTCCCTCAAGCGCAAATTCTCTAAGTAAGAACTTAACAATTAAATATTTCTATTTTGTGATGCCTTATTTCCCTGCTCAAATCAATCCCCAATTTACTGATCCATCTGCCTTTGGGCTGAGAGAGGATACAATTTGGGGAAAGAAAATGTTTTCAGGCACTGGTTCTCAAACTTCACCATACATCAGAATCCCCTAAGGAGCTTGTTAAAACAGAATGCTGGGGGCTAGAGAGATGGAGCAGCAGTTAAGAGCACAGCTGCTCTTACAGAGGATCGAACCCAGGTTCTATTCCCAGCACCCACATGGACCTAGCAATTATCCTTATCTCTAATTCCAGGGGATCCGACTCCCTCTTCTGATCTCCTCAGGTATTGCAAGATACAGGTGCTCTTACACACAGGTAATCTACTCATATACATAAAATAAAAGTAATAAATAAAATATATTAAAAGAATGCTGAACCCATCATATCTGACAAACTCATAGGTAATGGTGATGCTATTGGGCTGGGCAGTTTGAGAATCACTGTTGATGCAGGATGCAAATATGTCGGTCTAATTCTTGATTTTGATGTCATGGTTCTTCTAAGAGCAAATAAGTAAAGAAAACACCTGTTTGTACGTAACAATCTGAAAAAAGGAAGTAGACAATTTCATCCTCTCTTTCTCTTCAACTATGTCAGTTTGAACAGGACGAAGTACCCAAAATTGTGGTAAGGCATAAGATAGAGAAACAGGCAATATTATACATACCAGTTAGTTTATGCCTGTCTGTTTGACACTGATATTCGGACTCACAAATTAATGAATTCAACCAATTCCCTTTTGTCCTGGGCAATTTTTAACATTCCAATCTTCCTTTTTAATGTGAAACTTCTGATTCAAGGACTCTTAGTGACTGAGGTACAGGTACTGTAATGATCACTCCTTAGAAGCATTGTTGTAACATCAAAATTGTAAAACACATACTGAAAGAAACCAGAGAAACATTCCCGTAAAAGCTAGAGGCAAGTATTCCTTCATATAGTACAAGTAAGGTACTCAAGGTTAGCTATCTGATGTTGTAATTAGAGTGACATTTGGTCTTGTCAACATCATCTAAAGTTTTAGAAAAATATCTAGTAAACATATATTTGTATTTATTTTATTTTTATTGAATTTTGTGATTTTTATACAATATGGTTTGAAGGTATTTAGATTCCCTTCCCTGTCTGCACCTTTCCCCACTGGCCCCCCACAATATAATGTACTCTCCTATATATGGTAAAGAAGATTTTATATATATATATATATATATAGATAGGTCAGGTTAATAAGAGAAACAGAAATGTCTGAGTTGTGTGATACTTTTAAATACTTGATTTCTCAACAGTGCTTCTGCAAATTTGTCTGAGCCCTGCTTAACACATGAATCAATAGAAATCCAGATTCTGCTTTGCCCCAAGCACAAAACTTAAGTGATTGCGCTAAGAACAGAAATTGTGCCCTGAGACTCTGTCCAGAGACCATTGCATTATGCTGCATTGAAGTCATAGACAGTTGGACAGTATTCTAAGAAGTCTACCACCTTCTATCATTTGAAGTAGTATACCAAGTTTTGGTGTTTGGAGTTGATAAAACATGGTGCTATTTGATAGGATCCAGAATAAACCAGTAGTTACCTCTTCCATTTAGTTGAGTTTTCCTTCTTGGCTATTCTTCACAATTGTCCAAAAGTGTAGTCACAAAAGTGGGTGAGAAAGAGGAATACCACAACACCATCCAGGACTATAACACTTGCCATGATCCTGTTTCAGGACTAAAACAGAGAAGTCAGTTTTTATAAGCTTTTAATAAAAGTTACTTTGGGGAGGAACTTGAGAGAAGGCTCAGTGGTTAAAAGCACTTTGTACTTTTGGAGAGGACTCTGTCAGGTTCAGTCCCCACCACTCATGTGTTGACTCACAACTATCTGAAAATCCAGTTCCAGGGAATCTGAGTCTCTTCTAGCCTCTGTAGTCATCAAGCATACACAGGCTGCATATGCATGCATGTGAGCAAATATACACATAAAATAAAAATAAATCATCTAGCCTCTGTAGGCATCAAACATGCACAGGCTGCATATGCATGCATGTGGACAAATATACAATTAAAATAAAAATAAATCATGGCCAGGCGTGGTGGCACACACCTTTAATCCTAGCACTTGGGAGGCAGAGGCAGGCGGATCTTTGTGAGTTCAAGGCCAGCCTGATTTACAAAGTGAGTTCCAGGACAGCTGGGGCTACAGGGGAGACCCTGTCTCAAAAAGTCCAAAAATAAATAAATAAATAAATAATTTGTAAAGTTAATTTGGGGATATTAGTGTAATCTAAAGTTCATTCACCATCTGCAAACTGCATTTACTTGAAGCAGCTGTCCCTAATTATTAGACATATTTGTATATCTGATGTAGTCCCATCTGTCTATATAATGAGTAGCTTTTGCTAAATAAAGTATCACAAGGAGAGATAGACCTGTCTTGTTTTGGTTAGAACATAGTCTCCAAAACCCATGACAGGAGCTATTACTCTCAAGTACAACATGAATTATAGAGCCTGAAGAAACTAGCCAGAAGAACAGATTTATTTATACATCAAATGTCAGTTATAACCTCTAAGTCTTATAATTCTCCTACCATTTTGACCCAGTAACATATTTTGCATATTTCATCCTCATGTGCATTCCTAATTGCTAAACCTCAGTAAACCTAAAAAAGAAGCCCCTTTCTCCCATCTCCTACCCTAATAATTGGAAGAAGATTGATATCTTGGAATGAGATTTAATCAGTGTAATCTATTAGCAATCCAACTTGTCAGAATAATAGTTGTTCTGTAGCACTGCATTTGTGGAAGGATATAGATAATTAGAGCTGTGAGAGTACAGTCCATTGTCCACATGACTTGCCAGCCACCCCATTATAAAAACACACTTGGGGGGCTGGAGAGATAGCCTAGAGGTTAAAAGCACTGACTGTTCTTGCAGAGGACCTGGGTTCGATCCCCAGCACCCACATAGTGGCTAAGAACCGTCTGTAACTCCAATTCCAGGAGAACTCCAGTTCCAGGGGACTCTGAGACCCTCTTCTGACCTCCGCGACATTGCACGACACTGGTGCACAAACCTACATGCAGACAGTACACTCATACACATACAAAAATAAATAAAATTTAAGAAAAAACACTGGAGTTCACCTTATTACCTTCTATGAACAGTAGCCAGTCTCCATAAAAGGTTAGGTTGGAATACCTTAGATACTTGACATTTCACCTCCCATTTCTTCTAGATCTTATACCTTCCTCCTTTACAGCAGAGAGCAGGAGATACATATTACCCTTCATGAGATCCAAAAACAATTTTAATGAAAAGAAAGATGCTGAGTACAAGCAAAAGAAAAAAAAGTACAGACACTTTTTTTTGCTTATATAAACAAGCTGTCGGTATCAAGGACAGAATGAAAGTAGCACATAAGTAACAAACGTTCATAGAGGTTTAATCTTTAGAACTAACTGTTCCTTCATCTTTTTCAATATATTCAGTTAATGCACCATATCAAATCAATATGCTTTTCCTCTTTCCTAACCTACTCCACACCTGGGTAAACATTTATTTGCAAAGCAACAACAAACACTACCTCCACTCATATTCCCTCAAGTACATCCATGAAATAAGTCTTGTTCAACTATCCTGACTGGACCTCATGTGGTCTACAGCCTTCAGTTTCCTTTGATGTTGAGCAAAAATCACTGTGCTCTTCTCTAATTTCTGTGGCACCAGGCTGCACAGTAGGTGTTGTGGCAGAAGTATATAACTGTATTCCATACCAGTCCAGTTGAACACTAATTTTTGAGCTACTCTATATTGCCTCCTCTTCCTTTCTTTCTACTTTTAGTTTACCCTTTCTACTTTCTGGTAGATAAAGTAAGCATTTCAGAGTAGAATAACTGAGAAGCTCCTCCCATTTTCTGCTTTATTCATGTTATCAAGTAGCATAGGCCAAGTAGGATTTGCACACATTTTCCTACATGTCTCCTAGAGGAAATGAATTTGGATTTACATTTCAAGATCAGATCTTTAGATAATGAACCAGATGCACAATATAGCTCATTTATTTAATCTACATGCCTATGCTGCAAACAATAGAAATGTATTGCTACCTCACACTTTCTATTCTAGCTAATCTCATTCAAAATACTATTATCTGAAGTGTATAGTTTTGGAGACTATAGAATTCTGGAGTTACACAACTAACCTACTTCACAAGGCCACTGAGTACTGATATAGAGACTTAAAACTAGATATGTATGCATTCAAATTTTATGTTTTTAATCAGTATATTTTACTGCTTTTTATAGCCAGATCAACTATGGTGAGAAGTTAAGGAATCATTCAGAAGCTGATAATGTGAAAATCATTTTACATTCTTCTTTCACCTGCTTGAGAGTTTAACATATACTTTAGTTTGCCTTAAGGGGCAAATTAGGGAAATGGGTAACAAAGAAATCACCATTTATGATAGAATGAATGAAAAGAGAAAGACAAGGTAATATCTATTTCTACCATGTACAAAAGATCGTATAATATGGCAATAGCTTTCCAAGCCAAGGTATTGTCTAGAAACAATATCAGTAGTGGAACTGATTTAAAATTTTTACTATTCACAAGGCATGCTGGCTCACATCTTTAATCCTAGCAATTGGGAGGCAGAGGCAGGAGGTTTATGAGATTGAGGCCACCGTTTTCTACAAAGTGAATTTAAGGGCAGCCTGGGCTACATGGATACCTTGTCTTAAAAAGTTTCCTACTGCCTATCTCCACTGTCTTCTGCTTCTTGCTGAAGATTAAATATACATACAAACAAATTATATGTAGAATATGCAAATGTTACACTCTGTCTCATTAATATGTAAATTTACTTTCTCAAAATAATCATACATATCTAATTCTAGGGCTTGAGAGATGGCTTGGTGGGTAAAATGTTTGCTGGGAAAGCATGAGGATGTGAGTTCAGATCACTAGTACCCACAGAAATGCCAGCATGGTAGTGTACATTTGTAACCCCAGTACTGAGTTGTCAAGCACTGAGTGACAGCCAGATGCAGGTGGATTCTAAGGACTCACTAGCCAGCCAGACTAGCCAAAATGATGAGTTCCAGATTCAGTAAGAGACCCCATCTCAAAAAAAATGGGGAGAAAGGGAAGCCTGGTCTAACCAGACCTGACTTTGTCCTCGAATGGGTGGAACTGGTAAATGAAAAGCCAAATAGAGCCAGGGGTTCCCTCCCCCACCCCAAAGAAAAAAACCTGAGGACCAAATCCTCAACTGACCTTGAGAAAACAAAAACCTTGGTTAATCTGGGCTAACAATGTGCCTTTAACTATCCAAAAGGAAAGTATAACCAGAAATAAATAATTAGTAAGCCCTGAGAAATTGTATTTCAGGTATAAANGAAAGAAAAAAAAAAAAAAAAATTAAAAAAAAAAAAAAAAAAAAAAAAAAAAAAAAAAAAAAAGAGCACAGTTGTTTTGCCTGTCTTATTGGCAAGTGAAGCTACCCTGAGGCTGCCACTGCTTTCGCCATCTTTCAAAGACATGAGACACAGCTTTTCAACGTTCCGATATGGACTGAATACTCATGTCTCTCCAAGAGTTCTCCAAACCTTCAGTGCCAGATGGGGACTGCTGAGATATCCAGCTTGTGGACTGAGCTACTACTGGGGTTTCAGCCTATTCAGAGAATTGATTGCCATTGTTGGACTACCCAGGCTGTATCACGGAGACCAACACAGGAGGATCAAGACAGGACGTGGTGCTTACTGGACCTCATTGGGTGACCATGAGAAGGGAAAATCCCAGTGTGGAGCTGAAGGGCAGAACTGATGGTGGCTTGGGCTTGCGAAGGAGGAGCCTTCAAACATGACATCTTTCAGCCTAATAAAGAAAAATATCATAAGCTGAAGATGCTAAAACCTATGATATATGTGGAATGCATGTATGCATATTTTGGAGTGATGCATATCAGAAGGAACAAAACAACAAGAACAAGACTGGGTCAAAGAACTGACTGAAACAGTGAACTGCTCAAAACAGTAAACTTCTGCATTGAATTATTTATTTATTTTTGCAACTGTGCTGTTACAATGTGCATCTTTTTTTTAATTTTTATTTTTTTATGTGTATGAATGTACTGGCTGCATGTAGGTTTGTGCACCCGTGTCATGCAATGCTGCGGAGGTCAGAAGAGGATGTCAGACTCCCCTGGAACTGGAGTTAAAAACGGTTCTTAGCCGCCATGTGGGTGCTGGAGATTGAACCCCGGTCCTCTGCAGGAGCAGTCGGCGCTCTTAACCACTAAGCCATCTCTCCAGCCCCTGCATTGAATTTTTAAAAGAGACTGAGAAAAAGATCAAAAACATGTTTGGCAGAATGAATGAGCTCTGGTGGCGTGGGGGAGCAAGGAAGGGGGAATAATTTTGTATGAAATGCACAAAGTTTCGAGCTTTGATAAAAATTGGCTCTGAAAAAAATGGGGAGGGAGGTAAATGAAAACAACCAGTTTAGAACTCTGTGTTCCACAAATACATGAATGTATGAGTACACATACAGATGCACACACATTCACACATGCACATATACGTATATAACACATGCACAAAGAATAAAAAAAATCTTTAATGTCGTCTTAGCAAAATTAAAAAGTCTAACTCTCATAGGGCCTTAGAAAAGTCATCATTTTCCTTATGACAATTAGGCCAACTATATGATAGAAGCAAATACAATTTAGGGAAAATAAATAAGTACTCTATCTTTCCAACCAGGAGAAGAACATAAGTTTGCATGGAAATTATAGGAAAATAAGTGAGAGTAATTTACCACTTCAACCACTTGAACAGCAAACTAGACTTCTCTAGGAATTCTAGCATACATCCAACTATATTAATGTCTCTTTGGTGAAGCAGAGAAATATGTGAAATTTGGCTTTCCCCACCTGCCCTTACTTCCTAAATAGTCACTAAAGTGAAAGCAATTGAGTCTGTAATGAGAACCACTCCTGAAACTAAATGAACCTGCTACAGACACAAGGCAGTAGAGACCCAGACTCCATAAGCAATGGAGGTTGAGAGAACACAGAGACAACTAGAATATATTAGCAAACTCTGATCAATCCAAGAAAAGGAAATGAAATCACAGTTGGTGAAAATTGCACTCTTCATTAATATTACCAGTAAAGCAACCAGCAAACAGATGACAAGAGATATGGACATGTAAATGGATGGAACTTGAAGACGTTATGGTAAGTCAAGAAACACAGTCCCAGAAAAACAAATGACAAATGGTATACCTCATCTGTGGATGCTAGCACTAAATACCTAGTAGTAAGGCAAACCGAGCAATTATATATATATATATTATATTTATATATATATATATATATATATCTATATATATATCCCATGTTGAACAAAGATAAGGAAACCAAACCAGCAAAAAAGAGTACAGGAAGAGATTGAGAAGCTCCAAAAGAAGTAGAAATACTAAAGAATCAGAAGAGAAAGAAAAAAAGAAATCAAACACTCATCCAATCAAGAGGAAAGGAATGGGAAAAACCTCAAAACAGACTGGAGGAAGCAAGAACAAAGAACATCAGCCTGGAAGAAACACAGAACAACTAAAACTTCAAGTAAAGATTATGAAAAATTTAAAAATACAAAAAATGGAAACAACAGGAAACAGTGGGACACTATGAAAAGATCAAACCTCTGCATCATAAGAATAGAGGAAGGAGAAGAATCCCAAGAGAATGGTATTGGTCAGATCTTCCACAGAATAATAGATGAAAATTTCCCCAAACTAAAAAAAGACAAACCAATACAAATACAAGAAGCACATAGAACTCCAGACAAGATTAGAAAAGAAACTCTCCATGCCACATCATAGTTAAAATGCTAGACACCCAAAACAAAGAAAAAAATCCTTAAAGCCACAAGAGAAAAACAAGAAGTGACCTATAAGGGGAAACTTATCAGAATTACAACTGACTTCTCAGTGCAAACAATGAAAGCAAGAAGAACGTGGAGCAAAGCATTCCCAGTATTAAAGGTCTATAGATGCCAACCCAGGTTACTATACCCAGCAAAAATGTCAATTATAGTTGAAGGAGAAAGAAAAATCTTCCATGACATAAAAAATGAAAGAATACATGTCTGGAAAAGCAAACCTTCAGAGAATACTTAAAGCAATTCAAAGGACAGAAGAAATGAGCAACTATCCCCAGGCACCTAGAAAGAGAAATCAATAAAGGCATAACTGCAGAAGTAGAAACCTAGACCAAAAATGCAAATGGATAATGAGGTGAAAGGAAGCAACACACATCTATCAGTTATAACCTTAAATACTAATGGACTAAACTCCCCAATCAAAAGACATAGACTGGGGGATTGGAATAGGAAACAGAACCCATTGATATGCTGTCTACAAGAAACTCATCACAATATAGATTGCCATTGTTGGACTACCTGGGCTGTATCATGGAGGCCAGTACAGGGGTGTCAAGATAGGACGCATGCTTACTGGACTTCATTTTGGGGGACCATGGGAGGGAAAGACCCCAATGTGGAGTAAAAGTGCAGGATTGATGGTTGTTTGGGATTGCCAAGGAAGAACCTGGAGCACTTCCTTAAGGAAAACATGACATCTTTTAGGGAAAAAAGTCCTCCAATTCAAGTGATATGTGTATGTATGTATGTATATATTTATGTATATATAACTATCTATATCTATATCTATATCTATACCTATATATATAGATATAGATATATGTATATATACTGTAGCAACACAAGTTGGAGAGAATAACAACAAAAGAACTGAAAGAAAAAGAACTCTGGAAAGACTCAGAAAAAGATGCAGAACATGTAGAGCAGAGTGCAGGGACTCGGGTGTGGTGGGGGACATGCAAAAGTAAGTGACTCTAGATTTGATTGAGAAATGATGTATGACGTATAGAAAAAGTTTAATAACAATAAAAAAGAAATACTATGGTATGTTTAACCATTCACTTATTTAAGGAAATCTGGGTTATTTGTCAATTTTTTTTGTTTGTTTGTTGTTGTTGTTTTTTTTGTTGTTGTTGTTCTTTTCGAGACAGGGTCTTCCTGTAGCCACAGCTGTCCTGGAACTCACTCTGTAGACCAGGCTGGCCTTGAACTCACAGACGTCCACCTGCCTCTGCCTCCCAAGTGCTAGGATTAAAGGCATGCACCACCATGCCCAGCAATTTTAAGTTTTTTTTTTATGACAAGCAAATCTGTTGTAAGCATTCATGAACAGGAATTTGTTGACATGGATGTGCATGTGTATATGTGTGTGCATGATCGTATATGACAGTGTGTGTATGTGTAGAGCTGAGAGGCTAAATTTTTTTGTCATTCCTCAGGCCTTATTTTTCATTCTTTCTTTTTTCTTTTCTTTTATGAGAAAGGGCCACTCACTTGCCTGGAACTTACCAAGTAGGGTAAAATGGCTGGCCAGGGAGTCTTAGAGATTCACATGTCTCTTCTTTCCCAGTGCTAAGATTACAAGGATATACTACTATACCCCTCTTTTTAAATGTGGGTTCTGAGGGTCAAAATTATTTTCTCATGCCAGAAAAGTAATCACTTTACTGAATCTTCTATCTTCCCAGCCCTCATGTCTTACTGATTATTTATTTCTGGTTGTACTTTCCTTTTGGATACTTAAGGACACACAGTTAGCCCAGATTAACCAAGGTTTTTGTTTTCTCAAGGTCAGTTCAGGATTTGGTCCTCAGGGGTTACTCAGGGTATTTTTTTTGTGTGTGGGGGAGGAGGGTGGGAGCACCTTGCTCCCTTCAGCTTTTCATTTACCAGTTCCATCCACTCGAAGTGAAAATCAGGTCTTGTTAGACCAGGTTTCCTTTTTCTGAAGCATGAGCAGACTTTCCTCTTTATAGACTGGACACTGGCTGAAGTCCCATTAGTGACTCTCCAAGACCTCCCTGAGGTGGCTCACGCCTTTAATCCCAGCACTCAGGAGGCAGAGGCAAGAGGCTCTCTGTGAGTTCAAGGCCAGCCTGGTCTACATAGGGAGTTCTAGGACAGCTGGGGCTAGAGGGAGACCCTGTCTCAAAAAACACCAAAAAATCTAGATTCTCCTTTGTCATAGTACTTCTATAACAAAAAATGCTACAGAGCAATAAAATGTATAGATCACTGATAAAAACAACTTAGATCAATCTTTAGAGAATTGTGCTGAATAAAGAAGCCAATATCCAAATGCTCCATAAAATATGGTTCAATTTATGTAACATTGTTGAAATGAAATTATAGAGACAAGGAAGAGATTATTGGTTACCAGGAGATAATAAGTGGACAGTGCACGATATTCCTGTAACTATGACACAATGGCAGCAGGATATTTATGATGATGTTACTGCTCTGTAATTTCATTTTGGTTATAGTCATAGTATGATGTGTGACAAAAATTTTCAAAACTAAATACATGCACACAAACAGAAAAGAGAACATGTAAGTGAACAAGTAGTGAAATCTCATTAAGACTGATGCATTATGTAAATGTCAACTTCCTGGTTGTACTACATATTCAATTAAAGTACTTTGTATGTGGGTGCTCTTGAACCATATTTCTACAAATTTTTTTTAGGTGACATGTTTCCAAAGTTACACAGTATCTCATTATTTTGTTTCATAAAATTTTATTTGTTTGTATTTTATGTCTATGAGTGTTTTACCTGCACGTATGTAAATGTACCCATGCATGGAATACCCACAAAGGTCATAAAAGGGCATCCAAATCCCTGGAACTGGAATTACAGAGAGTTGTAAGTAGCCATGTTTGTGGTGGGAACCAAATCTTACTTCTCTGTAAGAGGAGCCAGTAGTCTTAACCACTGAGCCATTTCTCCAGCCCCTCATCATATTCTATACAACTACATGTTAATCTATAATTATTATTTTACAAGCTTAAGAAGAGTTCATTTAATTATTCTCAAATAAGTATAGTTAAATGTAAACTATAACTGTACATACCAAAGCAAATTCTGTTCATAAGAAATGTCTTAACAGTAAACAAATGAAAACTTTAAAAATATTTTTATATTGTATTTAAACTATTAGCATTATTTTGATCAACTTAGGAAAATTGTTTTTACCTCCAATTCAATACCAGGATCTGTATAAAGGAATTTGTTTAAAATGGTATAGTTTGCCTCTCAGCAGAACTGGGGAATGTTTAGTTGGCCAGAGCTTTGTATGACTGTGTGCTCTGCAAGCTTTATCATGATAAATAAGTCATTATTATCTGAGTTTTTATAAGAATAAAATGAAAAGACATTGTTGAAAAACATGCAACCTATTAGGTAACACATGAGTTCTTCCATCCCTTACACACAGACAGACGCACCAACACACGCACACACACACACACACACACACACACACACACACACACTAGCAAACACATACACACACAGAGTGAGCCCGGTGACTATGTTTAATCATAAACATTCTTCAGGGGCCTAAATTATTCATGGGATGTACTTTTCATTTATTTATTTTGGTCTTTTCGAGACAGGGTCTCCCTGTGGCCCCAGCTGTCCTGGAACTCACTTCGTAGACCAGGCTGGCCTTGAACTCACAAAGATCCACCTGCCTCTGCCTCCCAAGTGCTAGGATTAAAGGTGTGTGCCACCATGCCCGGTGGGATGTACATTTTAATAAAAACAAATGTCCTGCAATTTCTTGCTTGCTATATTTTAATACTACTGTAAACCATATAGCTATTGGGAGAAACTGGGTGAAGGGCACATGGGACTTCTCTATCATTTAAAATATATTTTGTGGGTATATACCCAAGATTGGTATGACTGGGTTGGGTGGTTTAATTTTATTCTTCCACAAGTGGTGATCTAGTTTCACCAACACCATTTGCTGAAGATGCTGTCTTTCCTCCATTGGGTCTTCTTTTGCCAAATAAGAGGTGGTTGAAATTGCATATGCTCAAGTCTGTATCTTCAATTTTGTCCCATTTATCTATGGGTCTGTTTTTGTGCCAATACCAAGCTGTTTTATGACTATGTAGTTTGAAGTCTGGTATAGTAATCCCCCCTGCATTGCTATTTGTGCTCAGGTTTGCTTTGGCTATCCATTGTCTTTTGTTTTTCCATATGAACTTTAGAATATTTTTATCTAGATCTGTGAAGAAGCTCATGGAGATTTTAATTGAGAATGCATTGAATCTGTATATGAATTTCAGCAGAATGGTCATTTTTACTATACTAATTCTTCCAATCCTTGAGCATAGGAGTCTTTTCATCTTCTGTTGTCTTCTTCAATCTCCTTCAGGGATTTATACTTTTCATTGTAGAGATTTTTAGTGTCTTTGGTCAAGTCTGTCCCTAGATATTTTTTTGAGGCTATTGTGAATGGGAAGGTCTCTTTGTATTCCTTCTCCAATTGCTTGTTATTGGTATAAAGAAAGACTACTGATTTTTCTAGGTTGATTCTGTATCCTGCTACATTACTGAAACTGTTAATAGTTTCCAGGAGTTTTCTGGTGGCACTTACTATCCTATCCAGTCATACCACTCCTGGGAATATACCCACAAGACTCATCGTATCACAGAGATACTTGCACATCTATGTTCATTGCAGCTCTATTCACAATAGTGAAGAGCTGGAACCAACCCAAGTGTCCCTCAACCGATGAGTGGATAAAGAAAATATGAAGAGAGGCGATAAGGTCCTGCTGTTGAAGACCTGATGTAAACATGGGAAAGATGTATGGAGACAGCACTTGCAAGTATACAGATGGTCTCTGGAATGCCAGAGAGTGTTACCAAAGGCCACTAAACCAATAAAGCAAATATAGGTCTCCTTGAGTCAAGCAAGAATCCTCCTTCAGCACCAGCTACACCTCACCTGCTTGGAAATACTGTGCAGCAGTGGCAGCCATATGTCTGTGTATCCCAAATCTAATTGGCTATTAGCTCTCTCCTTGGAGGAATAACCCATGGCTGATGCCACAAGCTTACATCCTCTA
>VZQC01013712.1:2811429-2825111 GCA_009823505.1 Rhizomys pruinosus
ATCCTACTCAATGCAAAGCTGTATCTTTTCTTTCTCAGCCATTAAGTTGGTGACATTTTGTCTTGTTGGGACCCACAAATCTTTCCCCATAGTTAGTTTTAGGATTGGAATTGCAAGGTTTTTGACAAAAAGGTTTCATGTCTATCTGTATCCCCCCCTTTTTTTTAACCCATGAATCTCCAGAAGAAAGTTGTATTATACGTAACTATAGGGTGGAATCAAGGCACAGATTTCATCAAATTCACTCATGTTGTTTTGGGTGACTATATATGATTAACTTGGGAAGCAAATTATCACTTATTGTTAAAAAAATGAAAACAAAACAAAACAAAAAACCAGAGAAAGATGCAGGAAAGTTACGGCAGAATACATGATCTGGGATGGGTTGGGGTGGGGTGGGGGGAAGGGAAAGGGATATATGCCTGAACTGAATTGGAAAATGTTGTATGACATATACAAAGCATCAATAAAAAAATGAAAATTGAAAAAAAAAGAAAATATGGTACATCTATACAATGGAATTCAATGCACAGGTAAAGAAAGACATCATGAATTTTGTAGGTCAATGGATGGAACTAGAAGCCATTATGCTAAGTGAAGTAACACAGTCCAAGAAAAACAAAGGACATATGGTGTCCCTCATTTGTGGATCCTAGCACCAAATCTCTATCTGTAAGGCAAACTGAATAATTATTTTTTCTTTCCACTGTAGTAAATATAATACCTGATGTTATTTATCAACTTGCAATGTAATACACGAATGAAAAGTCATATTTTTCTTTACCTGCATCCAACTCTACTGTCAAAATGTGAATCCCTAAACATGTTTTGCAATCAACCTAGAGTTTATTTTCAAATGTCATAATCTTGGTATATGTGTGGCATGTATATGTGCATATTTTGGAGGTATACAAATTGGAAGGAACACCAACAACAACAAAAAGATTGGGTCAAATATCTGACTGAAACAGTAAATTTCTGCACAAAACAGTAAACTTTTGCATAGAAAATTTAAAAAAGACTGAAGAAAAGATGAAAGACATGTATGGCAGAATGCATGAGCTCTGGTGGGGTGGGGAGCAGGGAAGTGGGGATAAATTTTATTAATAAATGTATGAAATCACAAAACTTCAATGAAAAATCGATTTTGAAAAAAATAATAAAAATTTTAAAAATATTTTGTGAGCCTGTAATCATTTCAAAATTTAAAATCCCAAAATATTTTTTCAAATCCAATTTTTATTGAAGTTTTCTGCATTTCATACATTTCTCAGTCAAATTTAGACCCATCCCCTCTTCTTTGCCCCCCAACCAGAGCTCATGCATCTTGCATTTTGCCATACATGTTTTTCATCTTTTTCTCAGTCTTTTTTAAATTTTTCGATGCAAAAGTTTACTGTTTTGTGCAGAAGTTTACTGTTTCAGTCAGATATTTGCCCCAGTCTTTTTTGTTGTTGTTCCCTCCAATTTGTATCACTCCAAAATATGCATACATGCATGCCACACATATATAAAGATTATGACATCTTAGGTTTTAGCAACTTCAGCTTATGATTTCTTTTTTTTATTAGGCTGAAAGATATCATGTTTTCCTTAAGGAAGTATTTGAAAATAAAAGATTTTACAACAGTAATAGAATACCATGGCTCTGAACCTCAGGGCCTTCTGCAAATTAGGCAGGTAATCTACCACTGAGCTATACCCCTAGCCCTTGGTTTGTGATACAGGTTCTGAGTATGTAGTCCAATCTGGTCTGAAATTCATAATACTCCTACGCAGTTCTCCCAAATTATCATATAACTTATTTGTACCACTGTACATAACATAACATAGCATAAACACTGAAAAGTGTAAAACTTTCACTCTTTCTCTCAAAACTGAGTTATTGTCTTAAAAGACCCTCAGACCTAAGTGAGAATTTAGAAGTTAGCCACACTTATTGTGGAGTATTCACAATAGCCAGATTATGGATGTGCCCAACCATGATGAATGGACAAGGAATTTTATTTAGCTAGAAAGAATCAACCTATCATTCATAGGAAAATGGATAGAACAGACCTCTTATGTTAAGTGAAATAAGCCAGTTCCAGAAAGATACATTGTGAGTGTTATCATTCATATATGGAATCTGTAGGTGGGGGATGAGAAGTAATGTAGGAGTATGGTGGATATTGAAGTGGAAGTCTACAAGTGGGAGTCAAAGGAGGGTAAGAACATAACAGAGGGTGAATATGATAAAAGTACCTCATACATATGTATGACCATGTCATGTGAACATTTACTTTCTACAATTACTATACACCAATAAAAAGAAGTTATTCTATGTAATACATAGATTTTTACACAATATTGATAATACTTATTATTCCATTTGATTATTTATAGACTGGAAAGTAATTCCTGACCAAAGGAGCTGAATCTATTTAGAGGTAGATCCAATACTTTAAAATGTTTTCCTTTTGTTCCTGTAAAATTTTTTCCTCTTCAGAACTTTCACTCATGGTTCATATTTTTCACTACTCTTCCCTCATTTTCTAAGTAAGAAAGCAATATAATGAACTCTTTATTATATTAAAATAATTCACCCTTCATGTGCACTAGGAACTTTGATAGGCAGCTGATACCCTTTTTCTTTCATACTGAGAGTTGATAACAGCTATAATTTTCTGCAGAAACACCAGACCAATAATCAGCATGATTTAATATATTCAATAGCATATAGTGATAATCACATAACTACACTTCGAATTTACATAACACCTTTTTTCTCAACAACAGCTTATAACCAGTGTGGTGTCAGTGCCTCTTCTGTTGCATAGAAGCAAGAAGATTCTTATAAACACCTTGTCTTTGTTTTAACTTCTATCATTTGGATAAGAAATTTCCAAATTTGTGCTTTTTCATATTCATTGCATTATTAAAACGAATGGGTGAAACGTATGGTGCAGAGTAGCATCCAGGTGTAAGGAATTAATGCTTCTTTGGATTTTCTGGGAATTTACATGCAAAATCCTCATGAATGCTAATGTGAATTCTGGACCTGTGTAAATCTTCCCTATCGAGAAAAAAATATGCAATCTGGAGCGCTTCAATTGACATATTCTATTAACTCTCCAAGATTCCTTATTTATTTCCCCTTTATTCCCTGCCTTCCCCTCCCCACATTCTATTGCCCTGACAAAGGAAAAAGATATTTTCCTGTGAAAGTCAATGCAACTCTTTCTCCTTGAGCAAGTTTAGAATGTGATCTTTAAGCATGGCCTGACCTTTTAAAACCTTATTTTTCAACCAACTACTGTGCTCTCTCTGGCTCCCACTTGACAGCAAGGGCTCCTGGCCCCTGGGGCACTAAGCACTCATAAAAATCCGTTCTTAGTAATTATTGTTATTATTTCCCACTTGGTAAGTGGCAATATTGTTCATCTAGGCTAAGAGGCCACATCCTGTCTCTGCCTCTCAACAATTTATGGAATCTTGCTGACACTGCTTCAAAATATAAACCCCTGTCCTCGCCTGTTGTTCATACCAGTATGTGACTGAGTTCTATATTGTAGACATATTTTAAGGATTATATGCCAGTGGATAGAAAGTCAAAAGTGATGGGTGATATACATTAGTAACAGAGAAAAGAGAGACAGCAAAATAGTCAACCAATTTGCGGGAAGGACCTGGAATACACAAAGATCAAAGTGGAAGTTAATGTAATCACTCCAGAACTGGAATAAAAGCATGGATCCAGAAACCAAAAGGCAGGGCCAAGAAACAAATGAGAAACAGATAGATGAGCCAAATTCAAGACACAATGGCAACATAAGGCTCAGAATATTTACGTGGTCATGAATGCAGTAAGTTAGTATTAGGAAGATAAACATCAGTGCAGTGTAACATGGAAAACTAGAAATTCAAGCAACTTAGTAATTTCTATGAAGAATACTTAAAGAGAAAGAAGGCCAACTAAAGGGAACAAAAATTAAAGGACCTGGACAACTGAGCCATTTTGATTTGTCTTATTCAAAGAATTTATATGATTCTGATGAAGTCAGAGATCAGTTCTTGTAAAGGCCAAGCCTAGCTGAGCACTTAACTATGTGACTGAAACAAATAACACCTTCTAGCAGAAGGATCCTGATTATGAACAAATGCCCTAAAGGAAAATCCAATCATACTACAGTGTAAAAGGCCATTTCTTAATCCTATTGTCTTAGATTCTTCTATGCACTGAGAAAGTTGACAGGTCCAGCTTATTTCACAGACTTCTGAATTAACAACTTCTAGGGAAGTAACGAATCTACATTGCTTTAAAGTTGTTTTAATCAACCAAGTTGTGGATAGAAGGTAGCACTAGAATTTTCAAGGGTGATGTTTATTGCCAAGTCCTAGTTCTATTGATGTTTGAGGGTGGGAACTGTTCATGAGTTTGAGTTTAATATGTTTAGCTTTAGGCACAGATAGTTAATTATATTCCTTGGTTAATAATACCTGAAAACTATTTAACGGTTTATAACTTAATAAATTTATTAGCTGTTATTCCAGTTCCATCCATTTCCACTATAGTCAATAATTTTTGGCTGCTGTATAATTTTTAATAATTTTATTGATTACAGAAATTCACACAATGTATTTTGGCCACATCCAATCTCCCTCCCTTGGTTAAAACCCCTCCACATTACTTTCCCAATTTCAATTCTTCCATTATTATCTTTTCCTAACCTTTATTTATTTACTTATTTAATATTTGTTTTTTTTTTGTTTTTTTTTTTTAAATTTAGTTTTTTTTTTTTTTTTTTTTTTTTTTTTTTTTTTTTTTTTTTTTTTTTTTTTTTTTTTTTTTCCCTTTCCCTCCCCCGCACCCCACCCCATCCCAGATCATCCTCCTCCATAACTGTCCTGCATCTTTCTCTCAGTTTTTTTTTTTCAGTTTTTAGCTATAAGTGATAATCCATGAGTACAAGCATCCTTCATGCAAAACCTATCTGCAGGCTGTTGTGCCCAAACACCTACAGCCCCACCATCCAGTGGGGGGTGACAGGTTGTTTGTTCAATCAAGTTGATCAAATGAGTGTCCAGACTACATTGCTGTAGTTTCACCATTCACCCCAATCGCAGCCCTTACATTCTACCACGCCCCCTCTTCCGCAGGTTGTTCCCTAGGCTTAGAAAAGGGGCACAGGTGGATGAGAGGTAAAACAGTCCACTCTCTCTGGAGCTGTTGACTTGGACTCTGGTCAATTCTGGCTGTTTCCTTTCATGGGCTGACAGTTTGTCCAGGAATAACCTTTCGATCCTGGCCTGGCGCGTTATGGCGTCTCCAATATTTGTTTTTTTAAAGGTATATCAATTCCATTCTGTGCTTCCCAAATTCACCTGGTGTGGGTCCAAGCTCTGGATTCTGATCAACTTACTAGGCCTCATACCAGTAAGGAAAACCAACTCTCTGTCAATCTTCCAATATCCATCAGGTTCCAGTAGATTCTCAGGTAGGGCTAAGCTGCCTGCCTACCTCCCCCATCCATGTTGGGCCCCTGTCTGGCTTGGGTTAGCACAAGTCTTACACTAACTGCCATAAATGCTATAGGTTCATAGGTTCGCACAAGTACACTGTGGTGTCCAGAAAACATATTTTTCTTCTATTCATCTAACACTTCTGGCTCTTACAATATTTCCCTCCCTCCTCCTGAAATGATCCCTGAGCTTTCAGAAGAAAAAGTACAATATAGGTATCTCATTTACATTGTAGTCTCCTATTTTATATACATTGACTATTTGTTTTTTTTCTTTTTTATTTATTGTTCTATATACATTTTTGTACAAGATTATATTACAAATCAAATTTAGACCCCTGTCCCCCCTCCCTACCCCCCTACCCCACAAGATTCACCATTTCAGTCAGTTCTTTGATGCAGTCTTTTCTGTTGTTGCTGTTCGTTCCAATATGCATCACTATACATTGACTATTTGTGAGTCTCTGTGTTAATTCCATCTGTTGAAAGAAGAACTTTCTCTGGTGAGAATTGTGGTACAAATTCATTGATATAACAGTGAGTCATTATGAGCCAGTTTAATATTATATCTATTTAGCAGAATGATAGTAGTTGGTTCACCCCTATGACCTGGGATTTGTCTAGCCACAGGTTTTTGCCCTGATAACAGTATCAGGCATGAAGTTCCAGTTGTGAAGTAAGATATAAATCCAATTGTAAAATGACTGGTCACACCAATAATATTTATATGCTACTATTGCATTAAGTGGGCCTATTTTGAAAAGACACTTGCCACTGTAGCTCACTGTGTTCAGAGCTGAACAAGTTCTCTGCAGTAACATGAATAACACCTTCTAGTTGTAGCTACAATGTCACTACCAGCTTTATTTCTCCTTGTTTTCTGCAACTCATATATGTAGTTTCTTCAGCAGCAGGGTCTTACTGTCCTCATCTTCTGGGTAAACAAATGCAATGGCAAAGGCCAAAATTGTTTGAAGATCTATGGGATCTTTTTGGTCAATGGTTAAAAAAAAAAAAGAAAAGGAGTACATTCCTGGCATTGGAGTTTTCATTTGCTAGTCCATTTTAAGGCCAGTTACAGGATAACTATCTTTAAACTTTTATTATAATGTATGTGCATTTATTAAGAGATGCTTCCATAGTAGATTTCCATTTCCATATGACTCTTTCAAAAGACTTTTAGTGGCAGTTATCCCTCATCTTTGTCTTTAGTCTTACTCTATTTCCCACTCCATTAAATCCATCTTATTATACCCCCTCCTCATTTAAATCACTCAATTTTATCTCCATCCCCATACCACATTATTAGCTTTCTGATCTCATAAGGATTTCCCAATCAAAACACACCTATCTAAAGATTGAAAGGTACCATTCACTTAAGAGAGAGAATATGCAATGTTTGTGTTTCTGTGGTCTGGGTTATCTTACTTAAGATGATTATTTCTAATCCTATCGATTTACTTGCAAATTTCATGATTTAATTTTTCTTAATCATTAAGTAAAATGCCATTAGTGTAAACAAATCATATTTTCATTATCCGTTCATCAGTTGAGGGATATTTAGGTTGTTTTCATTTCCAAGCTATTATGAAAATAGCAGCAACAAACATGGCTGAAAGTATATCTGTACAAAGATATTGAGTCCTTTGTGTATATGATGATTAGTGCAATAGCCTGGTCATATAGTATATATGTTCTTAGTTTTTCAAGAGTTCTGGATACTAATTTTCACAGTAGCTCCACCAGTTTGCAATCTCACCAACAGTGAATGAAGATTCCTCTTTCCCTAAATCCTCACCAGCTTTTATTGTTATTTGTCTCCTTGCTCTTACCCATTCTGACTGGGTATGATAAAATATTAAAGAAGTTTTAATTTGTATTTCAACAATTAATAAGGATGTTGAACACTTTCAAAAGTATTTCTTAGCCATTTTTAATTCCTTCATTTGAGAACTCTCTTTTCAGTTCTGTAGCCCTGTGTCATATATTTCCTTGATTCTTGATATTAATCTCCTATCAAATGTATGGCTGGCAGATTCTTTCCATATCTGTAGACTTCTTCATCACTCAGTTGGTTGTTTTATTTGCTGTACAGAAACATTTTAGTTTAATGACGTGCCATTTGTCAATTGGTAATTTCATTATTGAGCCACTGAAGTCAGAGTTAGAAAGTCCTTTTCTGCACCTATATCTTTTTCAGCATTCCAGGGTTCACACTGAGGTCTTTGATCCATTTATATTTGACTTTTATCCAGTGTGCACTCTTGGCATTTTTGTCAAATATCGGGTGGTCAATAATTGGATGCACTGATTTTGGATCTTCTATTTTTTTTTTACATTGGTCTACGTTGTCTATTTTTGTGATAATACCATACTGTTTTATGATTATACCTCTGTAATATACTTTGGGATCTGATATTTTTACCCCTCCAGCATTGCTTTTTATTGCTTTGTCTATCAGGGTCTTTTGTGTTATTGTAGAATATTAGGATACTTTTTATTTCTGTGAAAAATGTCATGAAGACTTTGGAGTTGCATTACACTTGTACATTGCTTTGTGTAGATGGTCATTTTCATAATATTAATTCTACCAATCCATGAGCACATGAGGTCTTTCCATCATCTAGTGTTTTTTCAATCTATTTCCTCAGTGGTGTGAAGTTTCATAGTGGATTAGAATGGAAAATATCTATCTATCTATATCTATCTACCTATCTATCTATCTTACAGATATACATATTAAAAATTATATATATGACAAAGGGTTAGTATCTATCATATATGAAGAACTCAAAAAAACCCAAAAGCAACAGTAAACAACTCAATTAAAGCTGTAGCAAGGAACTAGACAAAGTGTGCTCAAATGAATTATTAAGAGATGAATTTTTAAAAAAATTCAATGTCTTTAGTCATCAAGGAATTGTGAAATAAAACTACTTTAATATTTTATCTTTCCTATGCCAGAATGCCTAAGATCCAAGAAACAAATGGTGGCAAATGCTGACAAGGATGTAGGGAAAGAGGAACACTTATCCACTGCAAGTGAGTATGCAAACTGGTGGAGCCAGTACAGAAATCAGTGGGTAAGTTCCTCAGAAAGCTAAAAATAGATTTTCCATATTATTCAGCTATGCCACTCGAGCATATAATCAAAAGATTCTATACCATTCTACAGAGATACCTGTTCAACCATGTTCATTGCTGCCACTTTACTCAATAATTTCAATGTTCTATGTTTCAAAGTGTGTTTCTAAATGTGTGCATGCCCCCATTTTTATTAATGTATAATTATAAACAAGACAATTTTTAATCTATCAGTTCTAATAACTAACAGATATTTTAAATATACCTTCAATTTCAGTCCAAAGAAAAAGAGATTAATATAGAATGGTATAGAATGGAGTTGTGTAGCTGTGTCCTCTATAGTGGTGTGGCTCATAAGAGTACAGAAGCCCAAGAAACTTAAAAGGTGGATCAGGAAACCTAAGAAGCTTAAAAAAATAACTTTGTCATTCCCTAAGGTTATAAGCAATTATAAACAATTGCTGGGGAAAAACAAACTATTTCCAGTAGATCTGCCTGCAATCATGCAGGAGCTCCAAAGGTACGACTTTCATCCCCCATGCTTCTTGGGTTGACTTATTGATGATACAGTGCCTTTTGAGTCATAGTAAACCCAACATGCATAATGGTTCACTAAACTAGACATGGGTAGAATAATTTCTTTGGTCTGTCCTTGATGTCCTTCTATCTAGGATGAAAAGATGTTTGTATAAATTTCTCCACGAAAAAATAATTCAACAAAAGCCTAAATACTTTTCCTGGAGAATTTAAAACCCTAATTAACCCAAACTTACCCAGTTAGATCAAAGAAAATAGGTATAAAGCAATGAGTGAAGAATAAGAGATCTCTTAGTGTGGCATTTTCTTATTCACCGACTGTCAGCCTCTCAGTCATAAACTATATATTCACTGCATATTAGGTTCTAGACATCATGACTTTCATGAAAAAAACATGAAGATATCAACTGTCCAAATGTTTCTTGGTGTTTTGGTTGTTAGCCTTAGCCTTAAAAGGATGAAGTATCACTCTAACCCTTCATATGTTTCTTAGAGTAAGCAGGACAAATTTAATTAGAGCAGCCAAATAAATATGCAAATGCATAATGCAATACGTATGGCACAACAGATGCACAGAAAAGATAGGATAAAACAGGGACAACTGACTTATCTGAAGGCTCAGACAAGATTTCCTCAAGCTTTCATCTGAGCATTTAGAGTTTGATAAGTAATGTTTGTGGGAGTTAGAAAGGAGCATTTAGAGAGAGTGTGTGAGCATACGTAAAGACCTTAAATCCAGATGGGAAGAAACAGGACAAACTCCAATACACGAAAAGCAGTCAGTGCAGTTAGACAAATGAATGAGAGGAACACTGATCACAGATTAAATTCTTAGTGAGCTTGTCCCTGCTCACCCCATTCAAGAATTATAACTTTGCAAGTTGTGGTGGTACATGCTTGTAATTCCAATACTTAGGAGGCAGAGGCAAGTGGAACCCTGTGAGTTCAAGGCCAGCCTGGTCAACATAGTGATTTCCAGGACAGCTAGATCTACAGGATGACCCTGTCTCAAAAAGACCAACAAAATCATACATATTGGGCATATCCTTTTGGTGTTTCATATATTCTAGACTTCTTCATCTTATTCTTTGCTCTACTTCACAAAAATAACATTTGGGCTACAACAAAGTGTTCACTTAGCATTCTATATTTGGGTTATAGTGTGGCAGAGAATGATCAGGATATCTGGGGGAAGAAGAAGAATCAGGACAATTATTGGCTCAATCCCCATCTTATAAGGCTGTCTAGAACTGGCTAAATCCCTGGGTCTAATGTCACAGTGTTTGAGTACAGGATTTCCCCTTGTAATCCTTAATCTCGCCTCATTCTGTTAAATTCTCTGTCCTCTTGACTCAAGTACTGGGAGAAAAAAAGTGATAGCACTAAAAAGGGATAACTGATACCCCTGACTCAGTCTTTCTGTACAGTGTTCATGATCTGCCTGCTTACTGCCTACAGTTTTTGTAAATTGTTCCTTTAGGAAACAATCCTCAATTATCCAATCTCGGTGTTTCATTTTTCCCCTGCAAAGACTCTGACTCTAATTTATTCCTCTATTCCTCTTTCCTATCTTCTATTTGTACATGGCACTAATAACATGTGATCTTACTTTTCGCTTTCTTCATTGTCACTTTCCATCAGATTTTCAAATATTTCAGGACTGAGATTATTATCTGTTTTGTTCACTTTACTTATGCTGGGTACTTGTAAGTAATTTTATAGGCAGGGGACAGAACATAAAAAGTCTTGCAGGGAACAGTTAGGAGTTTTTCTTTTAGTATATGTACAATGGAGAGCCATGTAAAAATTTTATAAAAGGTGATATAATTTGATTTGAATTTTAATAGTTCTGAGTGGATACTGTTCAGAGACAATAATGGAATTTGAGGTACCAGTTAAATGACACTTGTGATAGTACAAATGACACCTAGAACAAAGTGGTGATGGTGTTCATGGTGGTAGAAAGGGAGAAAAGAGTGATATATGAAGGAGAATTCAGGGAGGGTACTCAACTATAGTTCATGAAAGAAATTTGTTCATTATTCAAAGTTGGATGGATTTAGCTGGTGATGTTATCAGTACCTCAAGCAATGACCTCCTCAGGAGCTGCTCAGTTTTATAATGTTCTGAATATAATCATTAGAGCTCAGCAAATCAGAACATGTAGATAAAATTTTGGGAAAATCTCCATTTGGAATCCTACTCACTATTGGATTTTCACTAAGCTACAAATCCTTATATTATGTGTATTCAGAACTGAGATGTCAAAGTATCATAGGAGCATCTGAAAAATGTGACTTTCAAATAGGAATCTGAACATTTAAAAGTAAAATAGCACAATGTAGAATCCATTAATCCAAATGGTAATTTACTGTGTATGGTTTGTAGGCCAAAGATTAGTCTTTTTCCTCTCCAGAAAATACTCTATGATTCCATTAGCAGATAATATACTTTTAAAAAGTAGTTTCACATGTAGACAAATTCCAGTTCAGCAGCAAGTAATTGTATGTCAATGATTCTGAAGTGAAATTAAAGGTTGAAAAATTATAGGAGTCCCTTTCTTGTCACTGTAGGTATATTTTTAAATTTAATATTCACTTTATTAAATCTACACATTTAAAAACCCAGATTTTTCCAATCCTTTAACTTCACCTTATACATTTTATTATTTGATTTATGAATCTAGTAAAATTTAACAATTGCTTTCAAGGGAGCCTTTGAATAATGTTTGATCTATTTAAGTTGAACATATTCAACTCCCTGGCAGGTCTCTTTACATCTTAGTTAATAAAAGCCCCTTAAGTATTTAAATGCCATGTATAAATTTAATACATTTAGTTTTCTTTCTAGGTTTTGTAGATGTATGAAATACCAGCTAAACTTTAACAACTCCAGTAAATCTAAGAAATTAAATAATGAATCACATGCTCTCTGAGCCATTCTAATACTTTTAAATTTGATTAGATTGGTCATGGTGGATGATCTTTTTGATATGTGCCTGTATGCAGTTTGCAATATTTTGTTGAGAATTTTTGTGTCTATGTTCATTAGTGAAATGGGTCTATAATTTTCTTTTTTGATTGTATCTTTGCCTGGTTTTGGTATTAGAGTGATGTTGGTGTCATAGAAAGAATTTGGGAGATTTTTTTCTGTTTCTATCCTCTTGAATAATTTGAGTAGTAGTGGCTATAGGTATTCTTTAAATGTCTTATAGAATTCTGCCGTGAATCTATCTGGACCTGGGCTTTTAGTTGGGAGGGATTTTTTTTATTACAGTTTCAATTTCCTCCTTTATTATGGGTCTATTTAAGCTGTCTATCTCTTCCTGGTTAACTCTTGGTGGATTCCATGATGTCAGTTATTAGTCCATTTCTCTTAGGTTTTCAAATTTAGTAGAGTATAAGGTTTTGAAGCATTCCTGTTAGATTGTCTGAATCTTTTCAGTATCTGTTGTGATATTTACCTTTTAATCTCTAATTTGGGTGATTTTGAGTTGGTCTTTCCTTCTTTTAGTCAACTGGGCTAGAGGTCTATCTATCTTGTTTATCCTTTCAAAGAACCAACTCTTAGATTTGTTGATGTTTTGTACTGTTCTCTTTGTTTCTATTTCAATGATTTCTACTCTGAATTTTGTTATCTCTTCCTGTCTGCCAGGCTTAGGATTCATTTGTCGCTGCCTCTCAAGTGTTTTTAGTTGCAATGTTAAGTTGTTTATTTGTGCTCTTTCCGTTTTCTTAATGTAGGCACTTAGGGCTATGGATTTCCCTCTCAGGACTACTTTTAAGGGGTCCCATAGGTTTTGCTGTGTGATATCATCCCTTTCATTTAGTGCCAACAATGTTTTTATTTCTTTCTTTATTTCTCCTTTGACTCATTCATTATTCAGTAGTGTGTTGTTCAGTCTCCATGTGTTCATGTATATATTAGGGCTCTTTCTCTTGTTGATATTAAGCTTTATTGCACTGTGATCTGATGTGATGCATGAAATTATTTCAATTGTTTTATATTTGCTGAGGTTTGCTCTGTGTCCTGGTATATGGTCAATTTTGCAGAATGTTCCATGGGGTGCTGAGTAGAAAGTATATTCTATCTGAGATCTCCTGAGCCCAGCAGAAGGAAGAGGGGGAGACAGGTAGGAACTGGGTGCCTCGGCAAGCTGATTGATGATCCTTTGGTCCTGCTGTCTTTGGTTTGATTGGCCTTTGTGGCTGTGAGGTTGGAGTTATCCTCCCAGCTGGAATTAAAGGTGTGTACTTTGGCTTGATTGGATCTTGTGGCTGTGGGCGGAGTTATCCTCCCAGCCGGTATTAAAGGCAGGCCTGTGTGACTCTTGAAATCTGAGATCTCCTGAACCCAGCGCAAGGAAGAGGGGGAGACAGGTAGGAACTGGGTGCCTCAGCGAGCTGATTGATGATCTTTTGGTCCTGCTGTCTTTGGTTTGATTGGCCTTTGTGGCTGTGAGGTTGGAGTTATCCTCCCAGCTGGGATTAAAGGTGTGGTCTTTGGCTTGATTAGATCTAGTGGCTGTGGGGGCGGAGTTATCCTCCCAGCCGGTATTAA
>VZQC01013712.1:2827541-2852169 GCA_009823505.1 Rhizomys pruinosus
CTGGAGCTAGAGGACATCATGCTGAGTGAAGTAACACAGTTCCAGAAAAACAAACGATGAATAGTATCCCTCATCTGTGGATGCTAGTGCCAATTACCCAGTTGTAAGTCTTTCTTGTCTAGGGCCCCCTGAGCTTTTGTACAAAGCAGTTGGGCATAATGCATTTTGGAAACAACAACAACAACAGAAAAGACTGCATCAAAGAACTGACTGAAACAGTGAACTTCTGCTCAAAACAGTCAACTTCCCCATGGACAATATTGAGAAAGACTAAGAGATGAAAAGCATATTTGGCAGAATGCATGAGCTCTGGCGGGATGGGGGAATGGGCGGGAACATGGGCCTAGATTTGTTAAAAATAAATGAATAAATAAATAAAAAATAAAGCAATCCTGATTTAAAAAAATAAAATAAAATAAAAGCATGTCTTGGTAAAAAAAAAAAAAAAAGAAAGTATATTCTTTGGTGTTTGGGTAGAATATTGGGTAGATATCTGTTAGGTCCATTTGGTGTATAGTATTGTTCAGTGCAGATGTCTCTCTGTTCATTTTTTGTCCAGTTGACCTGTCCAATGGGCTAACTGGGGTATTGAAGTCTCCCACTACTAGTGTGCTGGGATTGATCTGTGTCTTGAAGTCTTTCAGGATTGTGTTTATGAATTTTGGTGCTCCAGTGTTTGATGCATATATATTTATGATTGTGAGGTCTTCATGGTTGATAGATCCTTTGATAAGGATGTAGTTAGCCTCTTCATCTCTTCTGATTAGTTTTACTTTGAAATATATTTTGTATGATATTAAAATAGCAACTCTAATTGCTTTTTGTTGAGATTTGCTTGAAATATTTTTCCATCCTTTCACCTTAAGATGGTGTTTGTCCTTGAAGGTGTGGTGTGTTTCTTGTAGACAGCAGAAAGATGGATTCAGTTTCTTAATCCATTCTCCCAGTCTGTGTCTCTTGAGTGGGGAGTTTAGATCATTAATATTTAGGGTTAATATTGGGAGATGTATATTGTTTCCCTTCAGTTTATTTTCTGATTGCATTTTTGGTCTGTATGTATTTCTGTGTTTATACCTTCATTAATTACTTTCTCTTGTTGCTTGGGGATAGCTGCTCCTTTTCTCTGTCCTCTGAACTGCTTTGAGTATTTTCTGGAGGGTTGGGTTTCTAGACATGTATTTCATCTTATTTATGTCATGGAATATTTTCCTTTCTCCTTTGATTATAATTGACATTTTTTTCTGGGTAGAGTAACCTGGGTTGGCAACTGTAGTCATTTAGTACTGGAAATACTGTGGTCCAAGCTCTTCTGGCTTTCATCATTTGCATTGAAAAATCAGCTATTATTCTGATTGATTTTCTTTTATCTGTAACTTGTTTTTTTTCCTGTGGCTTTCAGTATTCTGTCTTTGTTTTGAGCATCTAGAGTCTTGATTATGATATGGCATACGGAGTTTCTTTTCTGGTCTTGTGTATTTGGTGTTCTATGTGCTTCTTCTACTTGTATGGGTGTGTCATTTTTCAATTCGGGGAAATTTTATTCTATAATTCTGTTGAAGATCTGGTCCATACCATTGTCCTGGAATTCTTCTCCTTCCTCTATACCTATGATGTGAGGGTTTGGTCACTTCATGTTGTCCCACATTTTCTGATTATTCCACTCCTGTGGTTTTGCTGCTGTTGTTGTTGTTTTTTTTTAATTTTCATAGTCTTTGCTTGAGCTCTTCAGTTCTTCCATGTTATCTTCTAGGGTTGATATTCCATTTTCTGCTTCATCAATTCTGTTACTGAGGCTTTCTCTTTTTTTTCACTAAAATTAAGTTTATTTGAAAAAAATTTATTTATTTATTTATTAAATGATGCTTTGTGTATTTCATACATCATTTTCCAATTCAGTTCAGGCATATATCCCCTTCCCTTTCCCCCACGCCACCCCTACCCATCCCAGATCATGCATTCTGCCATAACTTTTCTGCATCTTTCTTTGTTTTTTTGTTTTGTTTTGTTTTCATTTTTTTTAACAATAAGTGATAATCTGTGAGTACAAGCATCCTTCATGTAAAACCAATTTGTGAGCAGTTGTGCCCAAACCCACACAGCTCATGGGTCCCACCATCCAGCAGGGGAGGCTCATATGTTCAATCAAGTTGATCAAATGAGTGTCCAGTCTATATTGTTGTAGTTTCACCATTCACCCCAATCAATGCTAAAGTCTCCTTAACGCTCTGCAACTTAGCACATTCAATAATACAGGAGCTTGACATCAACAATGGATTATTCTAACAGGGAGATTTTGGCCAGGGATCCAAGCCCCCCAAAGTATAACGCTCCATTCCTCCAACTGATATCTGGGGAGAGAGCGCATTAAGCCTCTGTTGAATGTTAACATGGAAGATGTTGGAGACCGCATGCAGTTTTCAGATGGTTCTTGGAATGCCAGGTGTTACAAGCCACTAAACCAATAATCTAGTTCTTGAGCCAAGCCAGACTTCCTTCAGCACCCGCGACCACCTCACCTTCCTGGAATTACTGTGCAGCAGTGGCACCTACTTGATCCCAATCGTAATTGTATAAACCTCTCTTGAGGAATAACCTACGGCTGTCCACAGTTACATCCTCTTCTTAGGAGATATTATAGCCACAGGAAGACCCTGTCATATTTAACAGAAAAATGTTAATTCATGGATTAACATAACATACCATCCAAACATCTGTGTGTCTATACCAAAATAACATACCATAACAATTAATAATGTTTAAATCTATATAATTGCATGTGCTTCATTAATAAGACTGAAAGGTTATGCCTCCTGGAACCAGCTTCAGCCTATGAAAGAACCAGCCAGAATTGTACTGACCAGCAAGTCCAGAGTAAGTGACTGTTTTGTTCATCCACCTGTATTCCTTTCTAGCTAGGAACATCTGTGGAATAGGGCCGTATAGATGGTAGGTGAGATTGGGGTGAACATGTAAAACTTACAAACAAATGACGGACACTCATTTGATCACTTAATTGAACATACAAGTCCCCCAACCCCCACTGGATGATGGGACCCATGAGCTGTGTGGGTTGGAACACAACTGCTCGCAAATTGTCTTTACAAGAAGGATGCTTAAGTCACAGATATACTATATTGTAAAAAAAATGAAAACAACAAAACAAAAAAAACAAAGAAAGATGCAAAAAAGTTATGGCAAAATGAATGCTGATTCGGGATGTGGGTGGTGGGTGAGAAGGGAGTATATGGCCTGAACTGAATTGGAAATGCACAAACCATCAATAAAAAAAAAAAAAATTATTTAAATTAAAAATATAATAAATTTCAATAAACTTAATTTTAGTGAAAAAGAGAAGAGCCTCAAGTACAAAGATGTTGGCGAATGGCAATTCAACCTAGAATGATAACAATGGGAGACTAAGAGAGTCAAGCAAGACTAATGGAAAAATTTTAAAAAAAACAACAAAACAGCAGCAAAACCAGAGTGGAATGAATCAAAATTGGAAACATGAAGTGACCCAACCCTACGACATCAGGTAATAGGAACGGAGAAGAGATTCGGACAATGTCATACCAGATCTTTCAACGAATTTAGAATAATTTCCCGAAGAGTGAAACTCGATACTCCATAAATAGAAAGACGAATACGAACACCAAATACACAGCCAGGAAAGAAACTCGTTCATCCGCATAATCAAACTTAGATGGCTAAACAAGAAATACTGAAAGCCACGAAAAACAAAAAAAAAAGTTACAGAATAAAGCAGAAAGATCCAATCAAATATTTTACGATGATCTTTTATGCAAATCATTGAAAGCCCCCAGAAGCAGTGAAACAGATTATTTCCCGAATACTAAAGACTACACTTCAAAACCCAGTACTTACCCAGAACACAAATGTCAAATATAATCAACAGGAGAAAGAAAATATCATGACTAAACTAGAGAAATACATGTACTAGGAAACCCAACCTCCAAAATTACTCAAAGCAGTCAGACAGAGATGGGAAAGAGCTCAGAAGACTCTATCCCCAAGCAACACGAAGAAAGTAATTAATGAACCGATAAACACAGAAAAATACAGACAAAATGCATCAGAAAAATAAACTGCAAGGAACAAATAAATCTCCAATAACCCTACATATTAATACATCTACTACCCGACACAGAGACACAGCTGGCATAGCAGAAATGGATTAAGAAACTAATCCATCTTTCTGTCCTAGCAAGAACACACACCAACTTTCAAGGACAGCCACCATCTAAGGTGAAAGGATGGAAAAAATCCAAGCAAATCCAACAAAGCAATTAGAGCAGTTGCAATGTTTATATCATACAAAATATTTACAAGTAACTAAGACAGAGATAAGGCTATACAATCTTATCAAAGGGCTATCAACCATGAAACATCATCACTAAATATGCACTCAAAATGGAGCCANTGGCTCCATTTTGAGTGCATATTTAGTGATGATGTTTCATGGTTGATAGCCCTTTGATAAGATTGTATAGCCTTATCTCTGTCTTAGTTACTTGTAAATATTTTGTATGATATAAACATTGCAACTGCTCTAATTGCTTTGTTGGATTTGCTTGGATTTTTTCCATCCTTTCACCTTAGATGGTGGCTGTCCTTGAAAGTTGGTGTGTGTTCTTGCTAGGACAGAAAGATGGATTAGTTTCTTAATCCATTTCTGCTATGCCAGCTGTGTCTCTGTGTCGGGTAGTAGATGTATTAATATGTAGGGTTATTGGAGATTTATTTGTTCCTTGCAGTTTATTTTTCTGATGCATTTTGTCTGTATTTTTCTGTGTTTATCGGTTCATTAATTACTTTCTTCGTGTTGCTTGGGGATAGAGTCTTCTGAGCTCTTTCCCATCTCTGTCTGACTGCTTTGAGTAATTTTGGAGGTTGGGTTTCCTAGTACATGTATTTCTCTAGTTTAGTCATGATATTTTCTTTCTCCTGTTGATTATATTTGACATTTGTGTTCTGGGTAAGTACTGGGTTTTGAAGTGTAGTCTTTAGTATTCGGGAAATAATCTGTTTCACTGCTTCTGGGGGCTTTCAATGATTTGCATAAAAGATCATCGTAAAATATTTGATTGGATCTTTCTGCTTTATTCTGTAACTTTTTTTTTTGTTTTTCGTGGCTTTCAGTATTTCTTGTTTAGCCATCTAAGTTTGATTATGCGGATGAACGAGTTTCTTTCCTGGCTGTGTATTTGGTGTTCGTATTCGTCTTTCTATTTATGGAGTATCGAGTTTCACTCTTCGGGAAATTATTCTAAATTCGTTGAAAGATCTGGTATGACATTGTCCGAATCTCTTCTCCGTTCCTATTACCTGATGTCGTAGGGTTGGGTCACTTCATGTTTCCAATTTTGATTCATTCCACTCTGGTTTTGCTGCTGTTTTGTTGTTTTTTTTAAAATTTTTCCATTAGTCTTGCTTGACTCTCTTAGTCTCCCATTGTTATCATTCTAGGTTGAATTGCCATTCGCCAACATCTTTGTACTTGAGGCTCTTCTCTTTTTCACTAAAATTAAGTTTATTGAAATTTATTATATTTTTAATTTAAATAATTTTTTTTTTTTTTATTGATGGTTTGTGCATTTCCAATTCAGTTCAGGCCATATACTCCCTTCTCACCCACCACCCACATCCCGAATCAGCATTCATTTTGCCATAACTTTTTTGCATCTTTCTTTGTTTTTTTTGTTTTGTTGTTTTCATTTTTTTTACAATATAGTATATCTGTGACTTAAGCATCCTTCTTGTAAAGACAATTTGCGAGCAGTTGTGTTCCAACCCACACAGCTCATGGGTCCCATCATCCAGTGGGGGTTGGGGGACTTGTATGTTCAATTAAGTGATCAAATGAGTGTCCGTCATTTGTTTGTAAGTTTTACATGTTCACCCCAATCTCACCTACCATCTATACGGCCCTATTCCACAGATGTTCCTAGCTAGAAAGGAATACAGGTGGATGAACAAAACAGTCACTTACTCTGGACTTGCTGGTCAGTACAATTCTGGCTGGTTCTTTCATAGGCTGAAGCTGGTTCCAGGAGGCATAACCTTTCAGTCTTATTAATGAAGCACATGCAATTATATAGATTTAAACATTATTAATTGTTATGGTATGTTATTTTGGTATAGACACACAGATGTTTGGATGGTATGTTATGTTAATCCATGAATTAACATTTTTCTGTTAAATATGACAGGGTCTTCCTGTGGCTATAATATCTCCTAAGAAGAGGATGTAACTGTGGACAGCCGTAGGTTATTCCTCAAGAGAGGTTTATACAATTACGATTGGGATCAAGTAGGTGCCACTGCTGCACAGTAATTCCAGGAAGGTGAGGTGGTCGCGGGTGCTGAAGGAAGTCTGGCTTGGCTCAAGAACTAGATTATTGGTTTAGTGGCTTGTAACACCTGGCATTCCAAGAACCATCTGAAAACTGCATGCGGTCTCCAACATCTTCCATGTTAACATTCAACAGAGGCTTAATGCGCTCTCTCCCCAGATATCAGTTGGAGGAATGGAGCGTTATACTTTGGGGGGCTTGGATCCCTGGCCAAAATCTCCCTGTTAGAATAATCCATTGTTGATGTCAAGCTCCTGTATTATTGAATGTGCTAAGTTGCAGAGCGTTAAGGAGACTTTAGCATTTATATTTGGTTCTGAATAGAGAATAATCCTTTTCACAGTTTCTAAGTAAAAAATCTGAGGTATGTTCATTATAATTATATGCAAATAAATATGTTTTAAATATTTATCATTTAAAGTTTTGATTATGACAAATATTTTTAGCGTTGAAAGCCCTGATGGAAAATGAAAAAGAGGCTTCATCAAGCAAAATATCTTTATGTACCTCAATAAATTAAAAAGAGTATGAAGAGATTATGAGAACAAATTGTTGGACCATCGCCACTTCAAAGCTGCTATCATAATAGAAGTCACTTTTCCTATGTGCAGGATAAAGTCATGGAGTGAAAAGCATCAAACTAAGTTAGTACTAGTATGGTGGTTAGAGTGGTGAGGGCCTCCTGTTGGACTGAAACCTCTAGGAGGACAGAGGCCATCACCTATCTGAGTGAACCCTTTCTCCCCAGCATTATATCCAGCCTATAGCAGCAATTTAATAAAACTGAGATTTTGAAAACTGATAAAGGGTGGTGAAAATACAATTCATGGGCTGGGCAGAGCTCAGTCAGTGCAGTGCTTACTGGGCAAGCATGACATCTGAGCTTGAATCCCAGAATCCAGATGTATTTTGTTTTTGGTTTTGGTTTTTGTGTGTGTGTTTCATTTTTTTTTTTTTTGTTTATTATATTTTAAGGGATTCACAATATAAGAGCACAGCTGCTTTCAGGTCACATTGACTTTGCTCAGTTTGCGATACAACTAGGTAATTGGTGCTAGCATCCACAGATGAGGGATGCCATTCATTGCTTGTTTTTCTGGAACTGTGTTACTTCACTCGGCATGATTATCTAGTAGCTCCAGCCATTTACCTGCAAAGCTCATGATGTCATCTTTCTTTACCACTGCATAGAACTCCATTGTGTAGATGTACCACATTTTCTCTATCCACTTGTCAGTTGAGGGGCACTTGGGTTGGTTCCAGCTCCTTGCTATTGTGAAGAGAGCTGCAATAAACATGGCTGTGCATGTATCTCTGTGGTAAGATGAGTCTTGTGGGTACAAACCCAGGAGTGGTATGGCTGGATCAGGTGGCAAGTTCATTCCAAGTCTTCCAATGGTTCTCCACACTGATTTCCATAGTGGCTGTATCAGTTTACCTTCCCACCAGCAGTGGATGAGTGTTCCCCTTTCCCCACAACCTCTCCAGCACTTGGTATCATTCGTATTCCTGATTAGTTTTTTGTTGTTGTTGTTGTTGGTTTTTTTGTTTTGTTTTGTTTTCTTGATTCTAACCAGTCTTATTGGAGTAAGATGAGATCTTAAAGTGATTTTAATTTGCATTTCCTTAATTATTAGCGATGTTGAACACTTCTTAAGATGTTTCTCAGCCATCTCTAATTCCTTACTTGTGAAGTCTCTGTTCAGCTCTTTGCTCCATCTATTGAGTGGGTCATTTGTTTTCTTTCTTCTTTGTTTTTTGAGTAGTTTATATATTCTGGAAATCAATGCTTTGTCAAATGTATCTTCAGTGAAGTTTTCCTCCCACTCTGTAGGATTTTTCTTCACTTCCTTGATTGTTGTTTTTTATTTACAGAAACTTTTGAGTTTAATGAGGTCCCATTTGTCAATTTTCGACCTTAATTCTTGCACAGCTGCTGATACTGAGGCTTTCTCTTGCCCTTTCCTGTTGACTGGATGTGTGTTCGATTTCCCTTTTTCATTTCAGCCTGAGATCCTTTAGTATTTCCATTTATTTTCAGAGTTGACTATTCTCTCCTTTTAGTTTTTCAGTTTACTTTTTCATTTCAGCCTGATATATTTTCAGCATTTCCATTTCCTTCCACAGTTGGTCATTCTCTCCCTTCAGGTCATTGGTTTCTTTGAGTATATCTATGATTGTTCTTTTAAGATGTGTGTCATGCCTTACCTCCAGGGAGATCTCATTGTTGGAGTCCTCTATAAGATTGACAGAATTTGGTGGAGATTTCTTATTTGCTTTTTCCCATGTTGTTAATTTTTCTTTGTGCTTTTGGCATGTGGGTTTGATTTGTTTTCCTTGTAATCTGATGTGAAATTCATATTTTTCTTCATTGCAATGTAGGCCTGTTCCTTTAGTTTGACTGGGGGGTGTGGCGATTTGGCCCCTGCACCAGCAACCTGGCTGCCACCTCAGTGTCTCTGAAGACTCAAGCTCCCAGTGGCATGGGCCTGTTCCTGTCTGGCCTGGCCTGTGGCAGAAGCAAAGGTGCTGCTGGCTGTTGCCTCAGTGTCCCTGAAGACTCCATGATAGGTATTTAAAACACTTTTACCAAGTAGCAGACTCAGTACATAATCTATTATACAAAACTGGAATTTTATCTCACCTATTATGCCGTATGGGTTAAAAGAAATTTAAGAGGCATCAAAGACCTTAAATCTCTTTTCTTCATGGATTAAATTTTTTGTAATAGCATCTCTACTTCTCTCACTCTTCTTCCACTGACCTCTCAAAACATATAACTTGGACAGGTATTATGGTACCCACAACTTTGGCCCTCCTCATTGCCTCCACTGATGTTAACTGAAAGGAGGATGAGTATGGTCCTTTCTTCCCCCTGTGTACATGTAACTGATCTTGCCTGCATATTGGACATGCAAGCAACTCAAAGCACCCCACAGCAAAAGCTACATTTTTGAATCTATTGAGTGCAAAAGGAAAACAGCTGTGTATGAACCAAGCCAAACTACATTTCAAGGCCACTCATTCAACTGTTAGACAGCCCCAGTGGTTTGAAAGTGTTCTTTATACTGAATTCAGATATTCTATCTTGTAATTTCCATACAATAATTTTAGTAATATTATTTAAAGCTATCTCTTACCCTATATTAGAAGAGAGTTAACGTGTCTACCTTCATCAAAAATATTTTTCCTCACAGCTGTCACCATTTTTCTTCATCAAACACTATTTTTTGAGACAAGGTCTCATGTATCTCAGACTGACTTCTAATTCAGTTTGTAGCTGAGAATTGCCATGTACTCTTGATCCTCCCACATGCTTGGATACAGGAGTGCACTCCCTGGCTCAGTACACAATTTTTAATGACTCTATAAATTCTAAAAGTACTTTTCATGTCTAAATCCTTTTCAATTTTTCTTAGTTTATTTATTTTTATTTTATGCGTATGACTATTTTTCCTGAATGTGTATAAGTGTGCTTGTGTGGCACAATGCCCACAGAAGCAGGGTGATAGAGCCCCTGAAACTGGAATTATAGACAATTTCAGCTTCCATGTGGATGATGAAAACCAAAAATGTGTCCTCTGCAAGAGTAGCCAATGCTCTTATCTGCTGAGTCATGTCTCTAGCAACCATACTCAAATATTAAGTAACATGGAATATATCTATTTCTTAGTCATCTTCTGCATGTTTCCATGATCACTATTTTCTGAAACTATTAGGTATATTAGTGCCATAATATATAAACAGCATGAATCTAGTTTGCTCTTCTTATTTCTTTTTTATTGAATTTTGGTGTTATTTCATACACACAATCTTTTTTGTTTTGTTTCTTTTCTTGTGTGTGTGTTTTCAAGACAGGGTCCCCCTTTAGTCCCAGCTGGCCTGGAGCTCACTATGTAGAACAGGCTGGCCTTGAACTCATAAAGCTCTGCCTGCCTCTCCCTCTTGAGTACTGGGATTAAAGGCATGTGCCACCATGTCTGAGAATACACGACATCTTTATATGGTTTTCCCCATTGGTACCATCCCATAGGTTCCTACTGGATGTCATCCATTCTGTCATTTCCGTTAATACCTATTGAGTCAAGTTAATATGCCCCAATGTCTCTCAATGCAAGTTCTTCCACTGGGTCTATTCAGCCTATCTAGAGTCAGTCCCTTAAAGAAGACCAGCTTTTCCTAACCCAGTAGTAATCAGCTATCCAACCATTCTTTGGTTAAGATTGGGGCCTTTTGCCAATATCCACAGTTCTATGCTGGGATTTTGCCTGCTTGAATTTGCATGGGTCTTGTGCATGTTGTCTACAGCTATACCACCATAAACACACTGGATCTTGTCTGATCTCAGAAGCTAAGCAGAGTCAGGTATAGTTAGTACTTGGATCATCTTTACAGCTATCGTTTTTTGCTATTTTTTGACAGTCTCATGTGGCCCAGGCTGCACTTGAACTCCCTATGTAGCTGACATTGAGAGTGGATTATTGATCCTCCTGTATCCACTTCTTTAGTCCTGAGATATTACTGGTGGGTAGCAGCACATCTGGTTTCATGAAATATATGAGACAGAACTCAAGACATCATGTTCTTAAGCAAGCACTCTGCTAAGATATGTCCCCATCTATGCTCACTATTTTAGGAAATGTTATATACCTCTTTATGTGTGTCATTTTGGACAGAAGTATGTGAATAGTGAAAACATGATTTTTGCCTTCAGTTTTAAAAAGAATTCAGAAATAAGTAACATCCAAAAATATAATAATAAAATAGCACATAACACTCTGAGTCAAGTATAGGTGAAATGGTTTACACATTTCAACTTTTTTAATCTTTATAATCCTATTAGGAAGGTGCTGTTATTATCTTTACTTTTCAGATCAGGAAACTGAGACATGAATAGATTAAGTAAATTACCCCAAATCACACTACTAACACATGATAGAGCTGGCACTAAATCCTGGTAGTCTGCCTCCATAGTTCCAGTTATTAACCACTGAGCTAAAATAGATAATATAATTTTATAAAACATATCATTAGTGTCAGAACTCTACTTAAGTGCCTGGAAACAAATAAAAGCATAGGATATTCAAAGGTATGATGGGATATGTCAGGAGGATTGTAGGTATGTTTAGAGACGTAGTCTATCAGAGAAGTCTTAAAATAAATGGGTTTTGGATCAAGACTTGAATGAAAATGAACACAATTGATTGTCAGACTTGCTGTTTTTAAGCTCAGCCAATTTAACAAGAAAAAAATTTAACATGACTTAAAATAATTATCCTATGATAAGGATGTCTGGTTCTTGGCCTCACATATAAATTTAAAGCAATGCTGGCATGAACATTCTCCAGGGACACATAATTAAAAGGAAGTCTTATTTACTAGACTTTATGAACTGGCCCATAAACTTTAGAAATTGGCCACAGCAATTAGAAAAGCAGTTAATCTTACAGGATTGAAGAATGAGTTAGCTATTGAGAAGAAATCATTGATAGAGAAATCAATGCATTTTAGATAAGGCTCTGAGGTAAGAATGGGGGGACTGTAGGGGAGTAATAATTTTAGCTTCTCTTTCTTTTGCTCTGTGTGTGTGTCTGTGTGTGTGCCATCCATGGTATACATGTGTTAGTAAGACAACTTTTGTGAATTTGCTTTCACTTTACACCATGTGGGTTTCAGGGATTAAAATCATGTCAGGCTTGGAAGTAAGTATCCTTTCCTGCTAAGCCATGCCACCAACCCCTAAAGTTTTTACTATCACCCAAGTTTTACTTGTGCAATGTTGTTCACTGACCGCTTAGAATCTGTGGTGAGTAATCCTCATTCATGAGTGGACAGTATAAAGTTGATCTCCATAGATGGTGATGATGAGAAAGTGAATTTATTAAAGTGTTCCTCAAAGCTCTCAGGAATTAAGAAGCAAGAACAAGACTGCTCAATTATATGTTTTCACAGATTTATATACAAAATTATCTACTGAGAATTTTTCTTTAGACATGTCTCTAAACAATGATTCAGAAACACTCAACTAGGAGTTATAAAGTTCAATAATTAATGATCAAGCATCAAAGTAATATTATCAAGTATCCAAAGAATAAATATGTTTTCTGGAGACTGTGTTTACTTCACTTAGCATAATAGCTTCGAGTTCCATCCATTTATCTGCAAGGTTCATGATGTCATCTTTCTTTACCGATGCATAGAACTCCATTGTTTAGATGTACCACATTTTTATTATCCAGTCATCAGTTGAGGGGCATTTGGGTTGGTTCCAGCTCTTTGTTATCGTGAAGAGAGCTGCGGTAAACATAGTTGTGCATGTATTTTTGCAGTAAGTTGAGTCTTGTGGGTACATACCCAGGAGTGGTATGACTGGGTCAGGTGGTAGGCTCATTTTGAGTCATTTAAGGGTTCTCCACACTGATTTCCACAGTGGTTGTAGGAGTTTACATTCTCACCAGCAGTGGATGAGTGTTCCCTTTTCCCCACAACCTCTCCAACATTTGGTGTCTTTTGTTTTCTTATTTTAGCCAGTCCTATTGGAGTGAGATGATACCTTAGTATAATTTTAATTTGCATTTCCTTAATTATTAATAATGTTGAATACTTTTAAAGATCCTTCTCAGTCATTTTTTAATTCCTTTCTGGTGAAGTCTCTGTTCAGCTCTTTACTCCATCTTTTGAATAGGTCATTTGTTTTCTTACTTCTTTGTTGTATAAGTGGTTTATATATTCTGGATGTTAATGCTCTGTCATATGTATCAGTGGTGGTTTCCTCCCACTCTGTGGGATTTTCTCTTCACTATCTTGTTTCTTCATCTGTACAAAAGCTTTTGAGTTTGATGAGGTCCCACTTGTCAGCTGTTGTCCATATTTCCTGTTGTTTGATTTCTTCTTTCACCTTCAGAGATTCGGGTTTCAGATTGAGATCTTTGATCCACTTGGAGTTTATTTTTGTACAGGGTAAGAGGTAAGGGTTTAGTTTTGTTCTTCTACAAATGATGATCCAGTTTTGCCAACACCATTTGCTGAAGATGCTATGTTTCCTCCATTGAGCTTTTTTTGGCCCCTTTGTCAAATACAAGGTGGCTGAAGTTATATGAGCTCAAGTTTGGTTCTTCAATTTTGTTCCATTGGTCAATGGGTGTGCTTTTTTTTGCCAGTACCAGGTTGCCTTTATGACTATAGCCCTGTAATATACCATGAAGTCTGGTAAAGTAATCCCCCCTGTATTGGACAATTTTACTTAGGATTGCTTTAGCTATCCAGGGTCTTTTGTTTTTCCATATGGATTTAAGGATTTTTTCCAAGTCTGTGAAAAAGCTCATGGGTATTTTGTTTGGGATTGCATTGAATCTGTAAATTTGGGTAGAATGGACAGTTTTACTATGTTAATTTTTCCAATCCATGAGCTTGGGAGGTCTTTCCATCTTTTGATGTCATTTTCAATCTCCTTCTTCAGAGTTTTAAAATTTTTGTTGTAGAGGTCTTTGGTGTCTTTGATTATGTTTATTCCCAGGTATTTTATTTTTTTTGAAGTTATTGTTATTGGGAAGGTCTCCTTATATTCCTTCTCGAGTTGCTTATTGTTGGTGTAAAGAAAGGCTACTGATATTTCTAGGCTTATTTTGTATCCCAACAATTTACTGAAGCTTTTAATTAACCTTAGAAAATCAATGGCCTTTCTTTACACCAAGAACAAGCAACTGGAGAAAGAATTCAAAGAGACCTTCCCACTCACAATAGCCTCAAAAACAATAAGATACCTAGGAACAAACCTAACCAAAGACACCAAAGACCTCTACAACAAAAATTTTAAACCCTTAAAGAAAGAAATTGAAGAAGACCTCAGAAGATGGAAAAACCTCCCATGCTCATGGATTGGGAAAATTAACATTGTAAAAATGTCCATTTTACCAAAACTCTTGTATAGATTTAATGCAATCCCAATCAAAATCCCCAAGAGTTTCTTCACAGGCTTGGAAACAAAAGTTCTTAAATTCATTTGGAGAAACAAAAGACCCCGAATAGCCAAATCAATCCTGAGTGAAAAGAGCTACACAGGAGGGATCTCTATACCAGATTTTAAACTATACTACAGGGCTATAGTCATAAAAACAGCCTGGTACTGGCACAAAAACAGACCTGTTGACCAATGGAACAAAACCGAAGATCCAAATCTGAGCACATACAATTTCAGCCATCTCATATTTGACAAGGGGGCCAAGAAACCACAATGGAGAAAAGACAGCATCTTCAGCAAGTGGTGTTGGCAAAACTGGATCACCACTTGTAGAAGAATGAAATTAAACCCCTACCTCTCGCCCTGTACAAAAGTCAACTCCAGATGGATTAAAGACCTCAACGTGAAACCCCAAACTCTGAAGGTGATAGAAGAAAAAGTTGGCAGCAGACTACAAGACATAGGCGTAGGAAAAGACTTCCTAAATCAGACAGCAGCTGCACAAGAATTAAGGTCGACAATTGACAAATGGGACCTCATCAAACTCAAAAGCTTCTGTACATCAAAAGAAACAATCAAGGAAGTGAAGAGAAATCCCACAGAGTGGGAGGAAACCTTCACTGCAGATACATCTGACAAAGCATTGATTTCCAGAATATATAAACTACTCAAAAAACAAAGAAAAAAGAAAACAAACGACCCGCTCAATAGATGGAGCAAAGAACTGAACAGAGACTTCACAAGCGAGGAATTAGAGATGTCTGAGAAACACCTCAAGAACTGCTCAACATCACTAATCATTAAGGAAATGCAAATCAAAACCACTTTAAGATATCATCTTACTCCAGTAAGACTGGCTAGGATCAAGAAAACAAATGATACCAAGTGCTGGAGAGGTTGTGGGGAAAGGGGAACACTCATCCACTGCTGGTGGGAATGTAAACTCGTACAGCCACTATGGAAAGCAGTGTGGAGAACCCTTGGAAGACTTGGAATGAACTTGCCACCCGACCCAGCCATACCACTCCTGGGCATGTACCCTCAAGACTTACGCCACCACAGAGATACATGCTTCCTTTTCTGCTTCTGAGGCCTTTTACCCATCCTTTCCTGCTGATATGGATGAATTTTTCAATTTCCTTTTTATTTCTCCTAAGATTTCTTCATTATTTCTAACTTCCTTTTTGGAGTGCTTTTCATCTCTTCTTGCAGCTCTCTTGCTTCGCTGGTCATTTCCTTTCAGGCGTGAGATCTTTTCAGCGTTTCCATTCCTTCCGGAGTTTGTGCATTCTCATCCCTCTAGTTCTTTTTCAAGAGTTTGTATTTCTCTTCCTCTATTTTGTTTTTTTTTTTTTTTATTTGTTTTTTTTTTTTTTTTTTTTTTTTTTTAGTATTTTTTTGAGTTTTTCATATCTCTCTCCCTTAGCTTCTTATATCTATGAGTTTATGAATTCTTCCTTACAGAGTTCCTTTAGTTTCTTCTCCTTCTTCTCTGATTGTAATCTTAATAGTCATTGTCGTCAAGTTGTTCGGTTTCCTTCCAGAAAATCTCGTTGTTGGGATCTTTCTACAGGACTGGTTGAGTTTTGTGGGGATTTATATTTGGCCTTTTCCCATATTGTTTTCCGTTGTGGTTTTTGGCATGTGATTTGTTATTTTTCCCCCTTTGTTTGTTTGTTTGGCTTCTGTTGGCTAATCTCAAATGTTTAATATGGAGGACTGGTTGGTCACTCCAGCTGTGCTTCCTGCTGGTTTCTTCCTCCAGCTTTGGCTGTGCAGGCTCTAGACTCACTGACACTGCATCTCTGATTTGTTCCCAACCACAGCAACACTAGAAACCAGCTAGCTCTATCCTCTCCAGCCACACAATACCATAGCTTGAGCTTGAGGGAGAGGGCTCTTACTCTTTTGGCTCACGTACCAGACTCCACCTGACCACTGCGTGTGTGTGCTGCTCTCTGTCCCTCTTATCCATTGCACATAGTTTGTCTGTGGTTCTAGAGTGGAGCGCAGATGCCCTGGGTGGGCAGCAAGGCTATGGTCGACACCCATCTGGTTCCAGAGTGTGCACTGTTGTCTGTCCGCTCTAACCAAACACACTAGTTTTCTTTTATGGTCTCTAAGTAGGGCTGAGCATCTCTGGTATGGACATGCTAAGGCTGCATGCCAGACAGCCACTTGCCACCTAATAGTGTGTGCCATGTTGTGGGGCATTTTATTAATTGCTAATGGATATATGATTGTCTAGACCACTGTGGATAGTGCCATTCTTGAGCACGTGGACCTGTTTGAATAAGAAAGCTAGATGAACAAGTCAGAGGAATAGATGTGCCACTAAGTAGCTTTCCCTCCATGTTCTCTGCTTCAGTTCCCACCTGCAGAGTATTGCCTTGTATTCCCACCTTGGCTTCATTTAGTGATGGATCATGACGTGGATGCCATAAGATGAAATAAAACCCCCTCTCTCCAAGTTACTTTTGTCACGGTTTTCAAAAAACTGGGACTAGTGGCGTATGAATCATGGGTCCCTTCAAGCTGTCAATCTCTTCTTGCTTAAGCTTTGTGAATCCCAGGATTTCAGATATTCATCGATTTCTTTTAGGTTTTCAAATTTAGTAGAATATAGGTTTTTGAAGTATTCTCATATAATAGTCTGGATCTTTTCTTTATCAGTTGTGATGTTTCCCCTTTTATCACAAATGCTATTGATTTGGAGTTGCTCTTTTTTTCTTTTGATTAACTGGGCTAGAGTTCTGTCTATTTTGTTTATCTTTTCAAAGAACCAGCTTTTGGATTTATTGATTTGTTTTTATTGTTTTCTTTGTTTCTATTTTGTTCATTTCTGCTGTGTTTTTTTTTTTGTTGTTGTTGTTGTTGTATTTCTTCCTGTCTGTTGGGTTTAGGGTGCATTTGTTGTTGTCTCTCAAGTGCTTTTAGCTGCAGTGTCAGATCTTTTATTTGTTCCCTTTCTGTTTTTTGTTATGTTTTGTTTTGTTTTGTTTTTTAATGTGGGCACTTAGGGCTATAAATTTCCCTCTTAGGACTGACTTTAACCTATTGCACAGGTTTTTTGTGTGTTGTATTGTCATTTTCGTTTAGTTCTAGGAATGCTTTTTTTCTTTTTCTTTTCTTTTTTTTTTTTGGTATTTTCGAGACAGGGTTTCCCTGTAGCCCCAGCTGTCTTGGAACTCGCTCTGTAGACAGGCTGGCCTTGAACTCACAAAGATCCACCTGCATCTGCTTCCCAAGTGCTAGGATTAAAGGCATGCACCACCATGGCTGGCTAGGAATGCTTTTATTTCATTCTTTATTTCTTCCCTTACCAACTCATTGTTCAGGATTGTGGTGTTTAGTCTCCATGTGGGTCTTATCCTCATGTTAATATTGAGCTTTATTGCACTGTAGTCTGATAGAATGCATAGAATAATTTCAATCCTTTTTTATTTGTTGACATTTCTTTTGAGTCCCAGTATGTGGTCAATTTTGGAGAATGTTCTGTGGGGCAATGAGTACAAAGTATATTCTCTGGTGTCTGGGTGGAATATTCTGTGGATGTCTTTGAGGTCAATTTGATGTATTGCATTGTTCAGTTCTGATGTCTCTCTGTTTATTTTTTGTTCAGTTGAACTATCCAAGGGACTCAGTGGGGTATTGAAGTCCCCCATTATTAGCCTGCTGGGATTAATCTGTGGCTTGAGGTCCTGAAGGATTGTGTTTATAAAGTTCAGTGCACCAGAGATTGGTGCATAAACATTTAAGATTGTGACATCTTCCTGGTTAATTGTTCTGTTGATCAGGATATAATGGCCTTCTTTGTCTTTTCTGATTAATTTTACTCTGAGGTGTATTTTGTCTGATATTAAGATAGCTGCTCCTGCTTGCTTTTTGGTACCATTTGCTTGAGAAATATTTTTTTCCATCCTTTCAATCTAAGGTGGTGTCTGTCCTTGAGGGTGAGATGGGTTTCTTGTAGGCAGCATATAGATGGAGTCTCTTTCCTAATCCATTCTCCCAGTCTACGTCTTTTGATTGGGGAGTTTAGACCATTAATATTTAACGTTATTATTGAGAGATGTGTGTTGTTTCCTTTCAAGTTATTTTTTGTTTGTATTCTTGGTCTTTATTTATTTGGGTATTTTTATTTAGTTTTTATTTACTCTGTTATACTTTTGTTAATTTCTCTCTTGGGATGCTTAAGGATAGTTGCTCCTTTCCTCTGTTATTTGAATTTCTTCAAGTATTTTCTGAAGTGTTGTATTTTTATGACATGTGTTCTTTCATTTTATTTATGTCATGAGAGATTTTTCTTTCTCCTTCAACTATGTTTAACATTTTTTCTGGGTATAGTAATCTGTGTTGGCATCTAAAGTCATTTAGCTCTGGGAATTCTTTGGTCCATGTTCTTCTGGCTTTCATAGTTTGCACTGAGAAGTCAGCTGTAATTCTGATGGGTTTCCCCCTATATGTAACTTGTTGTTTTTCTCTTGTGGCTTTCAGTATTTTGTCCTTTTTTTGAGCATCTAGTGTTTTAACTATGATATGACATGGGGAATTTCTTTTTTGGTCTTGTTTATTTGTTGTTCTATGTGCTTCTTGTATTTGAATGGGTTTGTCTTTTTTCAGTTAGGGGTAATTTTCTTCTATTATTCTGTTGAAGATCTGATCAATACCATTCTCTTGGGATTCTTCTTCCTCTATTCCTATGATGTAGAGGTTTAGTCTTTTCATAGTATCCCAGATTTCCTGGTTGCTCCACTCTTGTGGTTTTTTTTTTTTGTTGTTGTTGTTCTTTTCTTGAGATAGGATCTCCCTGTATTCCCAGCTGTCCTAGAACTCACTCTTCAGACCAGGCTGGCCTTGAACTCACAAAGATCCGCCTGTCTCTGCCTCCCAAGTGCTAGGATTAAAGTTGTGTGCCACCAGGCCTGGCCCTTGTGGTTTTTTTTTTTTTTTAATTTTTCATAATCTAGGTTTCTAGCTATACAGTGTTATCCTGTAGGTCTAATATTTTTTCTGCTCCATTCATTCTGCTTCTGAGGCTTTTACCCATCCTTTCCTGCTGAATGGATGAATTTTCAATTTCCTTTTTCATTTCATCCTCTGATTTCTTCATTATTTCTACTTCCTTTTGGAGCTTTTCATTCTCTTCTTGCAGCTCCTTGCTTCGCTGGTCAGTTTCCTTTCAGGCTGAGATCTTTTCAGGATTTCCACTTCCTTCCGGAGTTTGTCATTCTCTCCCTCTAGTTCTTTTCAGAGTTTGTATTTCTCTTCCTCTAGTTTTTTTTTTTTTTTTTTGAGTTTGTCAATCTCTCCCCTTAGTTCTTTAAGGGGTTTATCATTCTTTCCTTCTAGTTCCTTCATGAGATTTTCATTCTCTCCCTTTACTTCTCTGATTTGTTCTTTACAGTCTTTGAATATGTCTACAATTGTTCGTCTAAAGTTGGTGTCTTGGTTTCCTTCCAGGAAAATCTCGTTGTTGGGATCTTCTACAGGACTGGTTGAGTTTGGTGGGGATTTATTATGAGCTTTTCCCATATTGTTTTTCCGTTGTGTTTTTGGCATGTGGATTTGTTATTTTCCCCCTTTGTTTGTTTGTTTGGCTTCTGTTGCTAATCTCAAATGTTAATATGGAGGACTGGTTGGTCACTCAGCTTGCTTCCTGCTGGTTTCTTCCTCAGCTTTGGCTGTGCAGCCTAGAATCACTTACACTGCTCGATTGTCCCAACCACAGCAAACCACAGCACCAGCAGCTTATCCTCTCCACCACAATACCAGTAGCTTGAGGGAGAGGGCTCTTACTCTTTTGGCTCACGTACCAGACTCCACCTGACCACTGCGTGTGTGTGCTGCTCTCTGTCCCTCTATCCATGCACATAGTTGTCTATGGTTCTACCGGTGGGCAGCAGATGCCCTGGGTGGGCAGCAAGGCTATGTGTCAGACACCCATCTGGTTGCCGAGAGTGTGCACTGCTGTCTGTCCCTCTAACCAAACACACAGTTCTTCTTTATGGTTCTAGCAGGGGGCTGCAGATGCCCTGGGTATACAGCAACGCTGCATGCCAGACAGCCACCTGCACACCAAGTGTGTGTGCCACTGTCTGGGGCATTTTATTAATTGCTAATGGATATATGATTGTCTAGACCACTGTGGATAGTGCCATTCTTGAGCACGTGGACCTGTGTTGTAAAAGAAAGCTAGATGAACAAGTCAGAGGAATAGAGCCACTAAGTAGCTTTCCCCCATGTTCTCTGCTTCAGTTCCCACCTGCAGAGTATTGCCTTGTATTCCCACCTTGGCTTCATTTAGTGATGGATCATGACGTGGATGCCATAAGATGAAATAAAACCCCCTCTCTCTCCAAGTTACTTTTGGTCACGGTTTTCAAAAACTGGACTAGTGGCTAGAATCAAGAAAACAAGTGATACCAAGTGTGGAGAGGTTGTGGGGAAAGGGGAACACTCATCCACTGCTGGTGGGAATGTAATATCATACAGCCACTATGGAAATCAGTGTGGAGAACCCTTGGAAGACTTGGAATGAACTTGCCACCTGACCCAGCCATACCACTCCTGGGCGTGTACCCACAAGACTCATCTTACCACAGAGATACATGCACAACATGTTTACTGCAGCTCTCTTCACAATAGAAAGGAGCTGAATACAACCCTAGTGCCCCTCAACTGATGAGTGGATAGAGAAAATGTGGTACATCTACAAAATGGAGTTCTATGCAGTGGTAAAGAAAGATGACATCCTTAGCTTTGCAGGTAAATGGCTGGAGCTAGAAGATATCATGCTGAGTGAAGTAACACAGTCCCAGAAAAACAAATGATGAATGATATTACTCATCTGTGGATGCTAGCACCAATTACCTAATTGTATGGCAAACTGAGCAATGTCAATGTGATCTGAAAACAACTGTGCTCTTATATTGTGAATCCCTTAAAAATAATAAGCACATAAAAAATCCTGGACTAGGACAATGCCATAATAGGATTCATTCAACTCCTACACATTGTCTACTTTAAGTCTGCATGTCTGTTTTCTCATTTTCTGTATGCCCTCCACAGGATGCATCTAAGCAAAGGAAAAAAAGATACTGTCTTGGTTGTTTCCACGCAACTAAGCAATATTGAATAAAGCTGGAGTAGAAAAAGGGAGTTAGGTAAGCTGGTCATGAATGTCCCATATATCATGTTCATTTCTGGACTTCAGATATTTACTAGTATTGGTCTTTGAGAGGAATAAAACTAAACTAGAAGAATAGAGCCTGGGATTTCTTTTGAATAGAAAGCTTCTAAGAAAGTTTTAGATGAGTGGGAAATCACTAAGTGGACTGGCATTTTTATCTAGAAAGTAAGAATAATATTAGTTCTGACCTCATAATTCTTATGAGACTTAGAAATATTACAATGCAGCATGGAACACATCTTCCATAATTATAAGCACAAAATGATAAGTAAACGTCACTAAAATTATTTTTTGTTCTTATAAAAGTATGATGACTATAGTGAGTAACAAATGTTCCAATGAGTCAAAGAGTATTGTTTTTCCTATAATGAATATTTAGCCTCTTATCCTAAAAACTGTTCTAAGAATACTGTTTAGGTATAATGTTATTTTCTGTATTACAAAACCATTTTAATGTTATTCATTTCTCTTGTTCATGATACCCCTGACTTTTCCTGGGTAAGTTTAGTTCTTTCACACAGCAGTGAAATGCCATGACAATTTTCTCAGGAAAATTCCTACATCAAGGAGTGAGTTATATCTGTCTGTGTGCTGCTTTAGAATGGGAGCTCCTGTGAGTATAGCACTAGCTCCATGTGGTGAGTGTTACATTCTTTCACAGCTTCAGGCATGATGCACTCTGCTTTTTACTCCTGTTCCTTCTCCCTTCAAAGGACTCTACTCTGTCATGAAAAGGTGGACCACTAAGATCAACCAGAAAAGATCCATCTCACTTTCAAACCTGCCATTCCTCTTTGTTCCTCTAACCCTGACCAGCCATCCTGCTTTCTTGTTTGTTGGCCCCCCTTGGTGTGAGCAGAGGTCAGATCCTTTCCTTCTTTCCTGCTATGAACTTGTATTAGTCTTCACTTTCTCTTAACTTGAAGCTTGCAATGTTTCACCTCTAGTACTGCCTAATATTTGATGCACCTGAATGCTGAGACAGAAAAATTCAATAGAAACAGGTTTTAAATGAAGAAGTACTTTCAAAAAGCTTTTATTTCACATCACAGGCTGCTGGATATGACAAAGGCAATTAGTCACTTTTAGAAGTAGAAATGGAGGCTAGGAAAGGCAAGATTACTACAAAGGACATATAGTAAGTCAGTGCTGGAACCTAGCTATCCCTGATTCTAAACTTCATCTAAACCCAGGTATATTTCCATGCAGGTAAATGAAACATTAGTCAAATATCGTAGTGTAGAAAACTGCTCTTACTTTAGTCTCTGACAGCATCAATAAAGCAGTATGTCGGTAGCTAAGAACTTTGATACCAAAACCATACTCCCAAGATGTTGAAAACTAACACTGTCATTTTATTAGCTGTGTGAACTTGGCAAGTGATTTCATCTATGCATTATGGTAAAAAAGTGCATGAGTAGTGCCTACTTATTTATATAAATCTTTGATACATACTAAGAGCTCAATAAAATTTAGGTATTATTAAAATAATATTGAGTTATCTATCTCTAGGATTTCCTATTTTGATTCAATTATATCAAGGCTAATTTCACATTGGAGAGATCATTTCTATTCTTTTGTGTAGGTCAGCTTAGCTCACCACAGGTTAGCTATAGTTGAGTATCTTTATTCTTTCATAAACACTCCACTGGTTGTTCTGACCATGTCAATAATTCTCTGTGAAAGGGCTGACAGTCTACAGTGATGTCAGTGACAGGAAAATTAGCAAAACATAATACAGATGCAATTTTGTTGATCTAGCAATACCTGTCTACTGAATTGTGAATTGGGGACTACCTCTGAGCTTCTGGCCACTGTGGCACTTCACAGCATAGCTCTTTCAGAAAATGGTAGGCCAGTGCCAACCTACCTATGGGCTGGAGAATCACCCTACATTTCCCAGGCATCCGTACCTTACTTTAGATATTATGACTGCCTGATATTCAAACTTCTAAGTATTCCCAAGCAAGGTAATATCATTCTATTTGAACATATCATAGGTTAAATCATGTTCCCCAAAACAACAACATCACTTAAAACTTCCTACAAATGGGCCAGGTGTGGTGGTGTGAACCTTTAATTTTAACACTTGAGAGGCTGGGACAGGCACATCTTATGAGTTTGAGGCCAGCCTGGTGTACATAGTGAGGTCTAGGCCAGCCAGAATTATACAATGTGATGCTATTTCAAAAAATGTTTTTCCTACAAGTCTTACAGTACAAGAATATGGATCCTATCCCCCAATCTTGGTGTTAGGAGAGTGGCCCATGGTGAACTGGAAGCCTAAATATTCAAAAAAATGTTCTGTGCTTCATGGAAGCTGCCTGTGCTTCACACTGCTTCAAGTTTTTATTCTCTTACACAATAGGAAAATATTCTACATTCATTTCAAGGGGAAAGTATTCACTATCTATTATTGCAATGGAAATGTGTCTCCATGGTACATTTATGCCAGGTGAACTTCCAAAGGGAATTACAGCTGCACTATCTAGAGAGAGACATCTGCAAGAAAATTTACTGTGTAGGAGAATGAAACGTCTTCACAGCATTTTTCCCAAAGGGAAATTCTTTGTAACCTTTTTCTGACAGGCAAATAATAAGTATTCACAAAGTAACATATTGCTTATATTTCCCTGACAGGCAATAACATTTTTTTACCCTGGCAAAAAATATGGAGTATAAACCGCAGGTATATTTCTTGTGCTAATCCAGGTGCATGGATTCATTGCTTGAGTGACAGCAAAGGCAAAGAGTCAATATAGTACTCAAAGACGATAATAGAAGGGAAAAGCACATCTTAAGGTGAAGACAAAAGAAAGTTGTTCAGGGATCCTAGCTGCTAAAGATGGCTTCAGTCTCAAGAACACAGACAACCCTTTGGATGTCTCTTTGCTTCTCTCAGAACAAGGACAACGTGCCTATTGAAAATCAGAATGGTGCCGGGCGGGTGTGGTGGCACACACCCTTAATCCTAGCACTAGGGAGGCAGAGGCAGGCGGATCTTTGTGAGTTCAAGGCCAGCGTGATCTACAGAATGAGTTCCAGGACAGCTGGGGCTACAAGGAGACCCTGTCTCGAAAAGACCAAAAAAAAAAAAAAAAA